>CM035416.1:146778965-147030317 GCA_020310875.1 Ceratopteris richardii | reverse complement strand
TCAGATTTTAGACAAGTTTTTCTTCACATATACTTGTCTCTCTACACAGCTTTGAGCTCATATGCTAGTACTTGTCTCTTGAGGCCCTGAGGCGTCCACATAGCAGCCTTACTCTGTCATACACCCTCTGTCAGCAGGTTTGAAGACTTCCCAAGCAGATTTGAGGAAATCGCAAGGTAAAATATCAAGAAGAACTCAGAGGTTTTCTACTTTGTACTGTATAGAGACTGAAAATTTTGATGTTTCATAGTGATTGAGGGATGGACAGTACATTTGAGAGCTCTATTGCTGACTAGCTAGCAAGACCATTCGATGATTAATAAAATTCATGCAAATAGATAGCTCATAGATCTGTTTGCCATTGTTACTCGATATATGCTGGGCATCTGCTGGAACACATGTACTGGTACAGGCTGGCCTAGGAGATGTGTAAATGAAGTGGCAGCATCTGTACTTAAATCAGGGGCATGGAAGTGTGAAGCATAGGACAAACAGCCACAACAGGGCTGCCAGCACACAAGTTCTGTCATACTCATTGCTCAAACAAGGTCTATCTACATGCCTAAATAATTGCTGAATGGATTTGTTAGTCATTCAGCAAGAGAGATTTCAATTGAAGTGTCCATCCCTTAGCCACCATGATATGCCCAGCCCTCAGCCATGATCTCATATATGTGAAATATCATACATAAATTATATAAATTATCATTTATATTTATTATGTCTATACTCTACAGTACATTCAATACTATATATTTGAGTTTTTATTTTGAAATAAAAAAGACCGCATCGGGAAACGTCAGAAACATTTTACCGTACCCGTCGGACGTCGGCTAAACGTCAGAAATCAGAAGTCAGAAAAACGTCAATAACAACCTTGTATCTCTCTCTCTCTCTCTCTCTCTCTCTCTCTCTCTCTCTCTCTCTCTCTCTCTCTCTCTCTCTCTCTCTCTCTCTCTCTCTCTCTCTCTCTCTCACCCCCTCCCTCCTCCTCCCTCCCTCCCTCCCCCTCCCTCCCTCCCTCCCTCCCTCCCTCCCCTCCCTCCCTCCCTCCCTCCCTCCTCTCTCTCTCTCTCTCTCTCTCTCTCTCTCTCTCTCTCTCTCTCTCTCTCTCTCTCTCTCTCTCTCTCTCTCTCTCTCTCTCTCTCTCTCTCTCTCTCTCTCTCTCTCTCTCTCTCTCTCTCTCTCTCTCTCTCACCCCCCCTCCCTCCCTCCCTCCCCTCCCCCCCCCCCCCCCCCCGCCCTCCCTCCCTCCCTCTCTCTCTCTCTCTCTCTCTCTCTCTCTCTCTCTCTCTCTCTCTCTCTCTCTCTCTCTCTCTCTCTCTCTCTCTCTCTCTCTCTCTCTCTCTCTCTCTCTCTCTCTCTCTCTCTCTCTCTCTCTCTCTCTCTCTCTCTCTCTCTCTCTCTCTCTCTCTCTCTCTCTCTCTCTCTCTCTCTCTCTCTCTCTCTCTCTCTCTCTCTCCCCGCCCCGCTGCTGCTGCCCCTGCCCCACTGCTGCTGCCCGTCGCACGCCGCTGGCATTGCCCAGCCGGAGCTGCGCCCCTGTCTGAGCTGCGTCCGCCGGAGCTGCGCCCCTGTCGGAGCTGCTCTGCACCCCCCCTGTCGGAGTCAGCCCTGCATCAGACCCGTCTGCACCCCGCCAGTATTGCCCGAGTTGGCTGCGCCCGTCGGAGATTCGCAGCAGGCCTCCCTCGTCGCCCTCTGTGCACAGCCCCGCCTAGCACCATCTCGAACCTGCACCCCCCCCCCCCCCCCCCGTCTGCCCTGCTCTGCCTTGATTCTCCCTGCCATCCGCCACCCTCCACCTCTTATGGCCCGAAACCCTAAACCTAACCTAATCGACCCCCCCCCCCAACTTTAACATTTGACATATTCCATGCCTCATGCCCCAACATGCGACCCTAACCCGAAGACATCAAATCCATAACCCTAACCCGAAACCCTAAGACATCCGAACCCTAACCCTAACCCTAAGATATCGAAACCCTAGACCTAACTGAAAACTAACCCTAAACTTAAAAACTAAAAATATGCCTAATGCAATCTCCCAAACTAACCTTTAACCCTAAGCCAAAACCCTGAATCTCAACCTTAACCCTAACCCTAACCCTATATTGAGACCTAACCCTAACCTACCTCTCTCTCTCTCTCTCTCTCTCTCTCTCTCTCTCTCTCTCTCTCTCTCTCTCTCTCTCTCTCTCTCTCTCTCTCTCTCTCTCTCTCTCTCTCTCTCTCTCTCTCTCTCTCTCTCTCTCTCTCTCTCTCTCTCTCTCTCTCTCTCTCTCTCTCTCTCTCTCTCTCTCTCTCTCTCTCTCTCTCTCTCTCTCTCTCTCTCTCTCTCTCTCTCATCCTAAACCTTGAAATGGCTCCCATGGACCGGAAGGAAGTGGACGACCTTATCGCTAAAGCTCTCAAAGAGGCCAAAAAGGAAGCAGACCGCAACCTCAATATGGAGATACGAAAGATGATGGAAAAGTTCAAAGGACTCGAAGAACAAGTAATGAATAAAGTCAAAGGACTGGAAGAACAAGTGAAGACTCTCACAGAAGAAAGAGACCACTGGAGGACAGCTTATGAGCACATGAAAGAAGAGGGGGAGATCTCCAACGTGGAGATACTCAAGGAAGAAATAAAGAAGGAAATCAAAACGGAGGTAGAATCTACTCGAGAGTCATGGGTGGAAGTAGTACACAAAAGGGTTAAGAAGGAAGTTAGGGAAGACGTGCAGAAAGAAGAGCTCACACGAGTCCAGGATACACTTGAGGAGGAGAGGCTTCGACACACTCGAAGACTTCACATTCGGATTACAGGCCTACCCGAAGGGGTATCACCGGAGGAAGACGCCACTAACATTTGCCGTCGACTTGGATACGAGAGCATGCCCTACACAGACGCATGGAGGGTTGGGAGGGATACATCGCGTTAGCGAGCACTCATCCTCAAGATGAGTTCCGAGGAGGCACGGACCGCCTTTTTTAGACGTCGTACAATATTACGTGGACTACCCGGCGGCACCTTCTACATGGACGAGGACCTCACGCGTATGCAGGTGGCACACCGACGCACTTGCATGCCACAGATACTCCAGGCACGTCGAGAGGGGAGGAAGGCCTTTTACCGTGATGGTAAGGTCTTCATAGATAGACTCCCTATCAAATAGAGCCATGCGGCCTATGAAACATCACTTCACAAGGAGACACCACTCAGAGGAGCAGTGTGGAACTGCAACGGGGCACTCTGGACGCGACCAGACAGAGTCGAGGAGATCCTGGCATCACATGACTTTGCGTGCATCACAGAGACACACGAGAGCCCTCATTCCGGACCACGACGAGACAAAGCACAGCGCGAGGATCGGGAGGAGTGGCCATCATATTTCGAAAGGAGATACAGAGCCGGATCCATATTATAGGTAGAGATGAGGAGGCACGATACATGTGGGTTCGCATGGAGATAGCACAGGGGAGCTCGATTTACATTGCTATATGCTACTTCCCACCAGGCGGATCTCGATACGTAGGACAGGATCTGGGGGACCGATCCGAGATAGAGACTCACCATACACAACACTTTGAGATGAGATACTACATTAGAGCACACTAGGTGAAGTCTTCCTTATGGGGGACTTCAATGGCCGCACTCAGTCGCATCAGTGCGAGGCATACGACATGGATCACCCACAGATCATGAGGGCCAGAGACCCGGTTGAGATTAGCACCCGCAGAGTATCGACAGATACGGGTCAGGACACCACTGGCTATGGCAGACATCTACTCGAGCTAGGAAGCCGACATCATCTCGTTATATATAACGGGATGAAACGTTGGCCAGGTTCAGGCGGAATTACTTGCTTCCCTCACGGGGGAGGTGAGAGCACAGTCGACTACATTTTGGGTACTACCTCTGGAGCTTCACTCATCCCTTCACTTGGTATTGGACGACGCCCACTCGGTGCTGACCACACATTTATCACATTCACACTCTCATCTCTGATTCCATTAGACCCTCCCTCACCCACTGAGATACATACCACGATACACTTCACACACGAGCTCTCACACGTTTATGCACACCATTTACACACCTGCCTACTCTCCCTCGATCCATTCTCACCTTTGGACTCATCACATATCACCTCCATCCTACAGGACTTAGCTCTCCGCAGCTTCCCACACCGCACACATATGCACCCTCCACGCACAAGATCCATGCCCCAGAACCGCTGGTATGATGCAGATTGTCGTGAGCTGCGGAAGCACCTACGGATTTTAGAGCATAGAGGAGATATTATACACACACAGGCACAGCGTCGCATGCAGCGCCTTACTCGCCGCAAACGGTGAGATTGGGAGGAGAGACAGTATTGGGATATTTACCATTTGCTCATGAGTCGAGACAGTGTAGTGGCATGGCGATATTTGAGAGAGAGGAGACAGCAGACACCTATCCGAGACCCGAGCACTTGGCATAGCTATGCACGGAGCCTATACGAGATCCCAGACCAGCCTCCTATTCCGAGACCGCAGAGCTCACGTCCTACTACCTCTGACTTCTTCACACCCACTATGGTGGGACGCGATATTGCGCGGCTACAGCATGGCAGGGCCCATGATCATTTCGGTTTACAGGCAGAGCACCTCATCTATGGAGGCACGACTCTCGCACCGCTCATTGCCCATCTCTTCAACCGTGCATTGGTTGAAGGGTTCCCAAACTCATGGACTGAGCACACCATAGTGCCCATTCATAAGTCAGGTGATACTATGGATCCAGCTACATACCGGACGATCATGATTGGCCCTATATTGGCCAAGTTATATGGGGCGGTACTAGAGACAGAGTTGATTACTCTCGCTGAGAGGAAGGGAATCAGGGCTCCAGGACAGGCAGGTTTCAAACGAGATTACTCTACCATTGACCACATCTTCACTCTGAGATGCCTGATCGACCAGGCCAGGGTGAGGAAGAGGAGATTGTATTGTTGCTTTGTGGACTTCCGCAAAGCATTTGACACTATTCCTAGGGATCGACTCTTCAGACGACTCCTAGACATCGGAGCTCCGGAGGAGATGATATGGGGGATCTACGCCTTATACGAGAGAGTATCTAGTAGAGTAAGATGTCCAGGGGGCTTATCTGATCCACTTTCTAGCACTATCGGGGTGAAGCAAGGATGCCCTCTCTCACCCACCCTCTTTGGTCTCTACATTGATGAGATAGTGGACTTCATACAGCAGCAGGGGGGAGATGGCATTGAGGTACACGGGTCCACTGTCCATATCCTTTTATACGTTGATGATATTGTATTGGTTTCAGAGTCTGCAAAAGGTCTACAGCATCATCTACACGGCCTAGATGACTTTTGCACACACAGAGGGTTATCTGTGAACCTTGGTAAAACCAAGGTCTTGATCTTTCATACATGAGCACAAGTACGCAGACATAGTTTGTTCACAGCAGCAGGTGGACCGATCGAGGTGGTCGGATCATATGTCTACTTGGGGGTGACATTTACAGCAGCATCAGGGGTTTTCTCTATGGCTCAGGCAGCCCGTGACCGCATCACACGTGGGTACGCAGAACTAGCTTTGATGGAGAGACAGTGCCACCAGGCATATTTTCAGGAGCCCCGCACAAAGGGGTGGCTCTTTGACACTTTGGTTACGCCAGCGCTCATGTATGGGGCAGCCATATGGGGACCAGGATTAGCTACATCAGTATGGGCAGCATTAGAGAGGCCACAGATCCTCATGATTGCCAGACTTATCCGTAGCAAGCCTTCAGTACCACATGATATCATTAGAGCAGAGCTCGCTGCACCACCGATGCTAGTTGAGGCACTATTCCAGACGGAGCATGGATACAGAGAGCATTGCTTATCGTGCTTTCGAGGCATCACGTGATATGGCTGCATATGACCTTTTTCAATTGAGGTAACCATATTCTATAACCCATTTCACCTTCTTCACCATATCCCATAAAGAGGCCTTTAATGGATTTGGCATTAAGTTTACTCCTCAACTCAGGCCTTATGTGTACAAAAGCTTCACAGCCAAAGACGCGTAAATGATCATATGAAGCAGGTTCGCTATACCAAACCTCTTCAGGGATGTCACCTTTCAAGGATGTGTGAGGGGATCGATTGCATATATGTACTGTAGTTTTAAGAGCCTCTCCCCAAAAACCATGAGGGAGATTAGCTGTGGACAGCATGCATTTCACCCTCACAAAGATTGTGATTATACCTTTCTGCAACACCATTAGAAGAGGGGCTGTATGGAAAAGTAAGCTCCCTCTTTATGCCCAAATTTTCACAAAAATTTTTGAATTCAGCACTTGTGAACTCACCCCCATTATCCGTACGTAAGCATTTCAGCTTTCTACATGTTTGGGTAGTCACAAATGCATGAAATCTCTTAAATGCAGCAAACGCTTCATCTTTCACCCAAATTTTCCTAGAAGAATCATTAACAAAGGAAATAAAATATAAAACATCCCCCATAGATTTGGTGGGCATGCTACATATATTAGAATGGACAAGATCTAATATACAAGACTTACAAGACACACCAAAGTAATAAGAACTTTTCACTTGCTTTCCATATTGACAATCATTACAAAAATCTAGCTTGGAGCCTTTAACATCAAGCTTCTTCAAGTTACAAAGTTTGGATAGACCCTTTGGCTCATATGGCCAAGTCTTTTATGCCACAATTCCATATGAGAATTAATCTCAGCCAATGCAATGAATTTGCCAGACAAGGCCTTTCCATGCAAGCAATAAAAAGTTCCCCTTTTCGCGCCTTTAACAATCAGCCGTGACCCTTTGGTCATCTTCCATGAGCCTCTTTCAAATAAAATGTTATAACCATCCATATCCATTTGCCCAACAGAGAGCAAACTCTTCTTGATTCCTGGTACATATCTCACATTATGCAACACCAGCTCATTTGTGCCATTTGTTGAAAGATGCACAGTGCCAATACCTTCAATGGGACATGCATGATTATTCCCTAGGTATACATGGCCATGGCTTCCCGCATGAAAAGTAAGAAAACACTCCTTGCCAGGAGTCACATGAAACGAAGCACCAAAATCAACAATCCATATCTGGGATAATGCATCATTTACGGTCAATAAAGCATCAATTAGATCACTTTTAGTGATCGACATGTCCTATACATGAACATTGCAAGAGACATCATGTGCATGAGAATCATAAGCTGATATAGTAGCGCATAGAATATCTTTTATATCTGAAAGCTCCTCAATAACAACAGTAGAGGCCACATTGGCCTTCTCCTTTTCTTTCTGGCAGTCCTCGGTCCTATCTTCCTTCTTGTTCTTTCTTTTGTTTCCAACATTCTGTTTTTTCTCAAGCTCTGCCTTATAGGTGCTCCCTTGATCTTCATGCCTCTTCTCTTACATGCTTCCTCGGTGTCTGTGCCTCTGGCTGCTGCAAACACCTTGGGTGGTCGCCCTTGCATGTAAAGATGATCTCTAATAGGTGGTCGCCAACACTTATAGGTGGTTGCCCAGTTATGTTTGAGAGATGAGATGTGGTTGCCCACCTAGCCTAAGAGGCAAATGATGATCACCCTTGAGAGTGCCAAAAGGATGGTCTTGTTACACTTATGTGTTCATCGAGTAGCTTTGATGTGAACCTTTTTCCTATACATGGGCACTTTTTACTCTAGTGCTGGCTAGAGGTTTTTTCCCATGTTACCACATACTTGATACTCTCATATGTGGTAGTACTTTGTACTTAGGGATATTATTCAGCTCTTACTTCAGTTCAGTTCATCGATCAATAGAGAGAGCTATTCCAGCCATCGTCTTCTCCGTGTCTTGCTGCGTTTGTGCTCCTTGTGTTTTTCTTGTGTGTCTCTCTCACTTCTACACACACCCAACAGTGGTATCAGAGCAGGTTCAGCTTCTTCTCAAGTTTCGGTTTTTCGCGTCACGGCGCGCGCGCACTTTAACCATGCAAATCGACTTCGGAGCATAGAAGTGTGCTCCTTGTGTTTTTCTTGTGTGTCTCTCGCACTTCTACACACACCCAACAGTGGTATCAGAGCAGGTTCAGCTTCTTCTCAAGTTTCGGTTTTTCGCGTCACGGCGCGCGCGCACTTTAACCATGCAAATCGACTTCGGAGCATAGAAGTGTGAATTTCAGCAGCCCAGAAACATTTCCACCAGGCGCCCTAGGGTTTTACCCCCATTTCGAAGCCATTCGTGTAGTCAGAATCGCCATCAGAGTGACGGTTTGTGAGCTGAAATTTCAGCAATCATTTCAGCTTTCATCGAAGTGAAGATTTTGTCACATTCTTGTTCCTTAGTGAAATGGCGGGCAGCAATGACTTGTTTGGCATGCTTCAAGATGAAGATAAGCTTGATGGGACCAACTATCCAATGTGGTCTTACATGATGAAGCATGTTCTTGTTGCAAAACAACTTTGGAACTAGATCGAAGACCGGCGGGTGCTTCTATTTCACAGTCTACTGTCACAGATGGAGCTTCTTCTTCGAGTACAGTGGTTTCTCCTTCTCCACCTACACAGGAGCAGCTTAGATTGGATGGAAAAGATGCTCAAGCTCATGCTTTGATTGCGCTTTCAGTGAAGCGTCATATAGTTCCACACATTCGGTCATGTTCTACATCGAGACAGGCATGGGACACTCTTTCTTCTTTGTATGCCGTGCGTAATGAAGCACGTGTTGCATACTTGAGGAAGCAACTTGAGGATGTATGTATGCCTGAAAATGAGTCAATGGATGTGTATGTGACACGCATCAAGGACTTGAAAGAGCAATTGGCAAACATAGATGAGATCGTTCCGGATGCATCACTCATTTCTACATTGTTGAAAGGATTACCAGAATCTTTTCAAAGTTTTGCTACTACACTTCGTTTAGTTGCAAAAGAAAATCCTAATATGTATGCATTTGATGAGGCTGTGTCTCTTCTTTTGCAAGAAGAGAAATCTAGAGTGAATAGGAGTGGTTTGATCGAAGGAATGCAAGCACTTTCTATCTCACAAAAGGGGAAAAGCAAGTATGGTTCAGCTTTGGGTTCATCAAAACCAAAGCCTCAAGCTTTCTCTTCCTCTCATTCCTCTAATGATGGTGATTTGCAAAAGAAGAAGAGATGCAAATATTGCCGGAAGGCTGGTCATACTATTGATGAGTGTAGAAAGCTTGCTAAACGCAATGAAAAGTGTTGTTACATGTCATTATGATGCTTCTTTACATTCTAAATGTATGGTTGTGAGTGAGGCTGATTCGGATTGGTTCTTTGATAGTGGTGCTTCAAAGCACATAACATCATGCAAAAGATTTTTTGCATCTTTGAAAGATGCACCTAAAGGAGGACATGTGGTGTGTGCAAACAATGCCTCTTATCCTATCATTGGACTAAGAGAAATTGAGCTTACGGCTCCAAATGGAGGTGTGATTCTCTTGAAAAATGCATTGTATGTGCCCGGTATCAAGAAGAACTTAATTTCAGTTCCGTTGATTGCCAAAGCTAGACTTCATGTACACTTTGTTGATGATAAGTGTATGGTTCATGATTTCAGCAATGGCGATGTTATTGTGATGTCCTGTATATTATGTGATGGTTTGTATCGCATGGATACATACAAGAGGGCTGCCTCGAATGCCTTGGTTGCTCATACTTCTTCCATGGCTGAAATGGAGCTTTGGCATGCTCGTTTTGGTCACTTGAACTTCAATAGTTTGCTCTACTTGCAAAAGAAGGACATGGTTATTGGTTTGCCTACACTTGAGTCCATTGAAAAACATGCATGTGAAGGTTGCATTCTTGAAAAAATGCATCGTGCTTCTTTTCCAAAAGATAGTCACACACACTACAAGAAAATTGCAACTTGTTCATAGTGATGTATGTGGTCAGGTCAAGACTCCATCTTTTGGGAAGCATGTATATTTTGTTACCTTCATTGATGATGCTACTCGCCATACATGGGTGTATCCTATGAAAGCAAAGAATGAGGTATTTTCTTGCTTCAAAGCATTTTTAGCTATGGCTGAAAATTTTTCTTCACAAAAGCTTTTGACTCTACGCACGGATCGTGGTGGTGAGTACATGTCACATGAGTTTAATGCTTTTCTTCGTGAAAGAGGTAGTTCACACCAATGTACGGTGCCATATACACCTCAACAAAATGGTGTTGCCGAGCGTAAAAATAGAACTTTACTTGAAATGGAACGATGTATGGTTAAAGGAAAGCATCTTCCTCATAAGTTTTGGATGGAAGCAGTCATGTGTGCAAACTATGTGTTGAATCGCTGCCCTACAAAAGCATTGAGAGTCATCACTCCTAATGAGGCTTGCAATGGTCATAAGCCTATGGTTAATCATATGCGTGTGTTTGGTTGTTTGGCATATGCTCTTGTGCCATCACAACAACGTCACAAACTTGATGACAAGGCAAAGAAATGTATATTTGTTGGTTATAGTGCTGAAAGTAAGGGATATCGGTTGTACCATCCATTGACAAACACAACTATTGTGAGTCGAGATGTGGTATTTGCTGAAAATGCAATTTTCCCTCTACTTGAACGCAAAAAACTGCCAACAGTTAGCTCACAATATGTGTTCGATACACTCATGCCTTTGTTCCAAAATGCTGCGCTTGACTATGGCCATGTAGACCAGCCCATTGAGGTTCAAAGGGCTGAAAAATTCCAGCCAAATAGAGCTGAAAATGTAGAAAGTTTCCAGCCAAACATGGCTGAAAAAATTCAGCCAAAAATTGCCAAAACTGTTGGAAATTTTCAGCCACATGTGGCTGAACATTTGCGTCAAAATATGGCTGAAACTGAGCATGAAATTCAACCAACGCATGATGTACATATTGAAGATGTTTTACATAATGAATGTATGTCTATCAAGAGTGCACAATCTATGCCAAAGTGGCTGAAACAAACTTTGCAGGACAGCAAATTGAGTGCACCTTTACTTGGTAGAACAAGATCAAGCTCTCACCATGCATCAAGTAATTTTGTGGATTATTCTCTTATTGCTACAGCATGTAATGAAGAGCCACTTTCTTTTGAAGATGCATGTGACGATCCACAATGGATGAGTGCTATGCAATCAGAAATGGATTCCATACATAGGAATGGTACTTGGGAGTTATGTGAATTGCCAAAAGGAAAGAATGCCATTGGTACAAAGTGGGTTTACAAGATTAAGAGAAAATCTAATGGTAGCATTGATCGCTACAAAGCTAGATTGGTTGCCAAAGGATATGCACAACAATATGGCATTGACTATGAGGAAACTTTTGCACCTACTTCACGCATGGCTACCATTCGTACCGTGGTTGCATTGGCTGCCCATCGAGGTTGGAAAGTGCATCAATTGGACATAAAAACAGCCTTCTTGAATGGAGATTTGCAAGAAGAGGTCTATGTGAAGCAACCTCCTCGATTTGCTCTGAAAGGGAAAGAGCATATGGTTTGTCTCTTGCATAAAGCCTTGTATGGTCTCAAGCAAGCTCCACGTGCATGGTATGACAAAATACATAAGCACTTGATTGCTCTTGGCTTCACATGTAGTCCGATTGAAAGCACACTCTATGTACGCAAAAATGGGGCTGATCTTATAGTGCTTGTTCTTTATGTCGATGACATACTCTTGACTGGGTCATGTGATGCAAAACTTGACATTCTTATGGCTGATTTGCAGCATACTTTTGATGACACTTATCTTGGTCTTTTGAGCTACTATCTTGGCATCCAGTTTGTATCCGTTGAGGGGGGAATTGTTATGCATCAAGCAAAGTATGTTGAAAAACTACTTCAGCATTTTGACTTTGAGGATTGTAAGCCAGTTTCTACACCAGTTGAGACAGGATTCAGGTTCTCAGTTGAGGATTCCAGTGATGCATTTGACACTTCTCTTTATCAGCAAGTTGTGGGATGTCTTATATATGCATGCAACACAAGGCCGGATATACAGTATGCAGTTTCCCAGTTGAGTCGATTCATGCATAGCCCTGGCACTAAGCATTGGAAAGCGGTGAAACGTTTGTTTAGATATCTTCGAGGCACTTTGAGCTTAAGTCTCTTTTATGGAAGAGATGTTGAGCCATGCTTGCACGCTTTTACAGATAGTGATTGGGCTAGTTGTTATGATACTCGCGTGTCCACTAGTGGTAATTGCTTTTTCCTTGGAGACTCATGCATATCTTGGTTGAGTAAGAAGCAACCTACAGTGGCGACATCGAGTTGTGAGGCTGAGTATAGGGTAGTTTTCACAGCTACAGTGGAGTGTATATGGCTGAGACGCCTATTGATGGATCTTTGCATGGAGATTGATGCTGCTACGCATATTCTCACTCATAGTTGTTTCTGACGGGTTTCTGACTTCTGACTTCTGACGTTTATCTGACTTCTGACGTTTATCTGACGTCTGACGGGTAAGGTAAAACGTTTCTGACGTTATCTGATGCCGCCTAAATTTTTCTCTAAAAAAGTTAGAAAAAAGAGAGTAGAGACCATATAACAATAGCATTATGTATATAACATTATACCAATGAAAAAACATAAGGCTTACCCATTACAATCACATAAAAAGAATAATAAGCGTCATCATTCATGAAATGATAATATATCAAAAAAGTGAGGAGTCAAGATCAAAGTCTAAAGATGATGAGTATGAAGCAAAATAAAGGCAAAGCTCAAGTAACTCAACATACATGATGCATGTGACATAGTCACATGGATGTATCATGAATCATGATAAAGTGAGAGAATGTCACACATCCTCATCTCCTACATCATCATCAGCAGCAATAGCATAATCCTCCTCCTCCTCATCCTCAATGGAATCCTCCTCATCCTCAATGGTATCCTCCTGACTCTCCATAACAGTATGAGCTGATGAAGCAACTATCTCACCATCATGTTCTGCTTGCAATGAAATGAGTCTCTGATCATCGGCTTCTTTCTCTATCATGTCAAGTGTCACTTCTATTTTTTGAAATCCTCTTTCCTGAATTTTAGATATGAGGCGAAGATTTGTATGAATATACACTAATTTCTCAACATTCTTAGGCAATAATCTGTTTCGCCTCTTTGTATGTATCAAAGAGAAAGTGCTCCAATTTCTTTCACAAGGTGAAGCACAAGTACCTTGTGAAAGAATGCGAAGAGCTAACTTTTGTAAATTGGGAACACATGGTCCAAATTGTTCCCACCATCTCACAGCATAATGCATTCTACTATGCATTCTACTCTCATCTCGTACAACAGGACGTGAGAATGCACCTGACAAAGATTTAAATACATCTAGTTCATCACATAATTGACCTTGCTTTTTAACATCACCGCGTGTGTATCTCTCTATAACATCCATCCATCCATTATACACCTCTGTATCCATGTGTGGTGACTTTGCCCTCCAAATGGGATGAAGAACATAACCTGCTGCATGTAGAGGAGTATGTAACATCTCCCACCTCTCAATACATAAAGACTTCACTTCTTCTAACCTGGCAGAATCAATGCAATCCAAGGAGGAAATTTTTTCAATCATTCTATCTGTGAGCTCATAAATCAACCCCATTGTCGCCCCTTCTCTATCTGCCAAGCGTAAAATTTTTAGGATAGGGCTGCATATAGTAACAATCTCTCTCACATTTCTCCAAAAAAAAGGACTAAACACAATTGCAGAAAGCTCTTCAGCCTTTTGAGTTTTTGCAACCCTTTTTCTTGTATATTCAGGGCATACCATCAAAGAGCGCAAACCATTGTATACACGCTCATCAAGCAAATTAGTAAGCATTATGAATGCATAAACAAACCTTGTAGGAGCTGGCTTCACCAAATCTTTTTGGCTGAATTTTCTAAATAATGCAAGCACTGTAGGCTTCATTGTAACAAATGTGACAATCTTTGTTGCATTCTCCAATACGGGTTTTACCCATGCAAGCTTTCCGATGTCCTCAAATAGAAGATCCAAGCAATGACATGTGCATCGTGTATAAAAGATGTGGGGCCATTGTTCTTCCACAAAATCACCAGCCCGTATACAATTGGATGCATTGTCCATCACAACTTGGACTACATTGTCTTCTCCAACATCCTTGATGGCATCTTTCAAGATTTCGAAAATAAACTCACCTGATTTAACTTCACAAGAGGTATCCACAGATTTCAAAAACACTGTTCCATAAATGGAAGAGACCATAATATTGATGATTGGCCTGTTTCTAGTGTCAGACCAGCCATCACAAACAATGCTACATCCAAAGATCTTCCATGTTTCACGAATCTGTATCAGATCACCTTCTATGGTTCTCACTTCTTCATGCAACTCTTTTGATCTCAATTGCTGATATGAAGGGGGCTTATAAGATTGGCCTACCTTGCCAACAGCTTGGAGCATGTCAAGGAAGTAAGGACTCCTCACTTTCCAAAAGGGAATGTCCTCTGCAAAGAAATAACGACGCACAGCCGTATTTGCCTCTTTCCTAGCTTGGACATCCCAAACTTTGTCCAAAGGCCCTTTTGAAACTTTTGCCCTCTTTCCTACATGACCTGCAGAGGAATCTCCAGCTCCACTATCATCACATTATGATGGATCTGCATATGATTCAGCATATGATTGCATATTTGCACAACTTCCACTACCACTATCAAGTGTCTTCCCATGCAATTTCCTGCATGTATCCCTCACATTTTCAGGTGCACTTTCACATCTGTCTACTCCGTATCCCTTGAGGCAAAGCAAATGTGCTCTCACTCGATTTGCTCCCCCATCCCAAGTATGGGAACAATACTTGCACTTGACTGTAAAATTGCCTTTGGGCAAAGTCTTCAATTTTGTTACAAAATCCCATTCAGCTCCTGGCTTGCGAGGCATCTACATAAGATCCAATCAAAGATTTAGAAATGAATGATGAATCATTGCAATGAATCACATAAAACAAATTGTGGTTTTCATATGTTGACAGTTGCTTCAGCCTTCAGTCCATTGTACAATGTATACAACAAGGCCCTCTTAGCTATACAGGCTGCTCTTTTTGGTAGTTGAGTCACTTTACTCGGGACTGTAGACTGGTATTGCAAATGATACAAGGTTCTCCATGTAGACTGGTACAGCCAGCAGTCTACAGAGTGGTCACTAAAGTCTACAGTAATAAAGAGGATGCATCATAATTGTCCACATTCCATTGTATAATCATAAATTGTCAAGTTGTCAACTACCGAAAAGAGTATGCCAAGAGGACCTTGCTATAACTTGTATCAACAGCATTATGTATATTGCATACAGTATACATACCTCGAAGTTATTGCTTGAGCCTGGAAGCTTGAACTTGGCAACTGAGCAGGCACTGGGCACGTAAGCTGAAGGTTGAAGCTCTGTTCGGATCCTCTATGCGGGCAGACCTGATTACTCTGTATGCGGGCAGCAACCACTCTGTGCAGGTGTGCGAGAAGAACTATGTGCAGGTGTGTGAGCAGCACTGTGATGCCCTGTTATCTCAGACCTGTATGCGTTCAGCACTCCCTGTGTGCAGGTGTGCAGGCAGAAGACCCTATGTGCAGGTGTACAGGGTGGAGGCAGCTCTGAGAGGCAGTCAGCGTCTGCATGCGCAGAAAACATACAAAAAAAAGGCTTGAGTCGAGGGCATATACTCAAAACTTACCTTACCTGCAAGAGGCGCGTCAGCTACAGGTCAGCTACGAACGTCAGCTAAAAAAACGTCAGTAACGTCAGTAAAAGTTTACTGACGCGTCAGTAAACAACTATGTTCTCACTTATAGTCAGAGTGCTTTGGCTGGTGCACGAAACCCAGTGTTTCATGCACGGACCAAACATATTGAGGTGCATTATCACTATGGGAGAGAGCGCCTTCATGCAGGAGATATTGATTTGGTATATGTGCCTACACAAGATAATGTGGCAGGCATATTCACCAAAGCTCTTCCACGGGAAAAGTTTGAAGCTTTTCGCAAAGCTTTAGGCTTGTTACCTTGTGGGGGCTGATCTGTCACTCCCTGTATGTGTTCACATCATTCGCTCCAGGGGGCTTTGTTACACTTATGTGTTCCTCGAGTAGCTTTGATGTGAACCTTTTCCCTATACGTGGGCACTTTTTACTATAGTGCTGGCTAGAGGTTTTTTCCCCATGTTACCACATACTTGATACTCTCATATGTGGTAGTACTTTGTACTTAGGGATATTATTCAGCTCTTACTTCAGTTCAGTTCATCGATCAATAGAGAGAGCTATTCCAGCCATCGTCTTCTCCGTGTGTCTCGCTGCGTTAGTGCTCCTTGTGTGTGCTTCTTGTGTGTCTCTCGCACTTCTACACACACCCAACAGGTCTCCCTTCACCTAGCAAACAGAGGCAGTCTCCCAAGGGCCTCCGAGGCCATCCATAGCAAGTGGGTGGTCTCACCTGAGAGGTCACCCAATATGGTCTCCCATGGTATCTTGTCACCCAAAGTGGAGTCCTATCGCCCAAGGTGATCATTGCTCACAAGAGGCAATCCCCAAGGTAGTCAGTCTCCCCTTCCAAGAGGTGGTCTCCCCTCACAAGAGGTGATCGCCCAAGGCTTGTTGGTGTCCCCTAGCATAAGCCTTGATGGTCTCCTTAGCATACAAGTTGTATTGATCCACGATAACTTATGTTTAATTTGTAAGACTACGGACTTTTTTAAGATGTACTCATAGAACCTCAAGGCATCAAATGACCCTCGAGGACCGAAGCAAATGGAACCTTAAGGCTTATTGCTATGCAAACCAAGTCAAATATGCCCAAGATTAGCCATTTCGTGCCTCACATTCATGGAGGTGAATACATAGATCTCAAAATAAACAAATGACACTAAGCACACATGTATGAAACAATCCAAAACACCAAGTCTAACTCTCAACGTGGTTGAGTAACAAAAGCCGAATTGAAGCTAATGGAGGAAAAAGAAGAGTGCTTCATCGCATGCATGCATGCACATACATACATACATACAAGGTTGGTTCTTGACCCCCTATCCTGGCGTTACTGACCCCATACTGACATCCATCTCAGAAATCTATTCTTGACGCTGCCTTTTCTCTCCCTGGGCTGAGGTTAATTTTGTCCGATCTTGCTCCCTCTGCTCATTTTTGTCAGCATATGGACTCTGCTTGTGATACCTACTGGGCTACCCTCTGAGTACCTTGCTGCCCTCTGTTCATGAGTCCTCTGCCGGTGCAAACACACAGCTCACACCTGCCTGTGAGTCCTCTGAGGTGTCCTGCTGCTCACGCTTGCTGCCAGCTTTGCACAGTTGTCTGCCTTTGCTCAGAAGTTGGAGGTATATCATGTATGATTTAAATCTAAAGACTTGAGTCGTATATCACTGATCATAGATATATCATATGCAAGTGAGACTGAAAGATGTGAATTAATAAACATATAAAACATGTTCAGAGATTTCCAAAGCATAGATATGTACATTCACATTCATATGTGCGAATGTGTTCATGTACTGATGAAGAGCTCACCTCCCAAATCTGTAGATCATTAAAATTTATATGTGGTATAATTCATAAATTATCATGTGCGTAGCATGTTCATTAATAGCCCAACAGTTGAGAATTTGCAATGTAATTTGATTGTAGTCTCTATTATACTATTTAGTAACTATATTATGTGTACAAAATATTATACATATGAGGTATTATATAAATTTTTAATCATATGAATCTATGATATTAGGACATCAGAGGATAGGACATCAGAAAATATATTAGGACATCAAAAATCTATGAACACACAACTCTTGAATTATCATGCAATAATTGTTGACATACGAATAATAAGCGATGACTCACTATGGTGTTCTTTATTGTCTTTTGTCTATGAATATGCGAAAAAAAATGGTTTTTTTGCTGAAATATGTAATATGTACACAAAAATCGTATATATAATTGATTTTTTATATTAAAAAAAAGGGCCGCATCAGGAAACATCAGAAACGTTTTACCGTAGCCATCAAAGGTCGGCTAAACATCAAAAGTCAGAAGACAAAAAAACTTCAGTAACAACCATGCATGCATACATACATACATGCATGCATTACATACATACATACATACATACATACATACATACATGCATGCATACATACATGCATGCATCCATGCATGCATACAGAAAGACAAACAAACAGACAGACATACATATGGATAGACACAGTGTTATAATAATAATTGATCAAACAAATTTCCTTATCAAGCAAAAAGCATGATGTTTCAGTTAGCCAAAGCAAAAAGTCAGACATTTCTTCATGATAAACTATCACAATCAATCTTTCATAATATCACTGAGAGAAATACCTAAATAAGGTGTAACAACCATCAAACTGATTCCCTGAAAATGCATCAAAAATCACCAACATACCAAGCGTAGAGCAGAGAAATCCTCCAGGAATGCATGCACCCATTCCTTTGAAGGAAGCAAATGTGAAAAGCATGTTGGTATTGGGGCAATGACTGGCATGTATCTAGTCTGCTCTGCTATAAGCTGTTTCTTCCCAATTTTTGCTACTTTCACTTTTGGACATTGAGCTGCCTCCCACCTATTGAACATATGATAAACATTTATCAATAGTTTTAAATATATTTGAATCCTCTTCAAAAGCAACATTAATCCATGATAAGAGCATGCCGAAAATATTGTTTGATGAAAATAAAAGATGATTGACATTTGAATACCTAATCTAAAAACTAATATTAAATGAAATAAACATTCACCAAAAACGATGTGTCCAGCATTCAGTTGTAAGATTTCACACCTTCATAAAATCAGATGTGCCTCATCTTAGGAACCATTATGTCATGGAACAAGGAAAACAAGAGTAAAACTTAATCAACATACTCACATACTCCTCTGTAATTTTGCTTAAAATCGGACTCTATACATGATTTATACCAAACTCGAAATTACAAATTTGAAATGTAGATGTGTCCTTCTTCTCTTGCCCAAACCATTAAAAGACTCTGAGGAGAGAGATACTATTATTATTGGCCACATCTTGGCTAGTTTCCCCCCCCCCCCCCCTCCAAGGATCTGACATTCAAATGGTACAAGTTCATATGTTCTAATGAGTTCTAACTAACTCATTAAAGCTGCTGGTGATTGAAAGAGCCAATAATTTCCAAAATTTCAACAAAAAGTTCAGTAGTTATATTAGTTTATGTGAGGCAGAGAATATTGAAAAGAAAATTATTCTTTCTGTATCTGATGAAGGAAAATGGGCAGCAAAAACTCAAGAAAGTCACCACAAAATAACTCTAAAACTGCTTCAAAAATAAAAGACCAAGAAGACTACAGGTCTGCAGACAAAATTGATGTATACAAGATTGATTGCAACATGAGTATCCATTATACCTTTTCATACAAGGGGTCTGTTTTATTCACAAAAAGCAAGATGACAGAATTTCTATGCTAAATTAAAGATATGGAGAGAATAAATTTTGCTAAAATTACATTGAGTATAAATATCGCTTTCATGAACTTTTAAGAAACTTGAACCTAAGCTCCAGACAATCACGTGAACATGTATGAAAAAACCCTAATTTTAGCATGATACAAAATTGACCAACTTTAGACATAACTTTGTCCAAATGTGAATAAGATACAAAACCCTGATCTACACAAGTAGACATGATAAGCTCATTTAATTGAGCATCAAGCCTTGATTCCTCCAATCGCATACTCTTGCAAAAATAACCTGAAAAATGTTACGAGAAAATGATGCATCTTATCACAAACATAAGAATTAAAAATATTATTTCCACCCGTAATAAATTTTGCTTTCCTAATTTGGTTCATAACTAGAAAGAACAAACTATGAAGGATACACTTTTGGCTTGCCATGCGGTTTTACATATAAATTCACATTGAAAATACATTTTTTTTGCTAGAGCATAGTTTGATGGCCAGTGGGAAGTTGGGACAATAATGTAGTGTTTTTGTGACGAAAGAAGTGAATGGAAAAAGAGAGAATGGAGACCTTCACATAAGCAACCAAGATTTGACAGCATAGTACCCTAGAATCTCTTGTTCTCTCCTTGCATCATGGATACAAAATATTGGTGAGCATTGATTCTAAGATATCATGTTAGCACCTTAGTTATGATGGTAGCCCCTTCAGTGTTTACTCAAGAGTTATTGCCTATGAGAGTATGCTCGATTATTGCATCTAGAGTTGGCATATGTATCCCCAACATCTCTCTCTCATATACGATCTAATTGGGTGAGTGACCTCCCCCATGATAGTAATCTAACACTAGCTATTAATAAAGTGTATTTAAATTGAGCCATTCTCATTGACTTCCATTAGACTAAGGGGTGTATGTTTGTGGTTTGTAGAAGATATTTAGTAGGCATACAAGAGATATTATAGAGGGAGAGGGGGAACATGAAGCTTTCCATGTTTTCTACACTATCCTATATCATAAACCTTGCATCTCCCCAATGTTGATAGGTTGGAATACATTTGAGTATTGATGGATTTTGAGATGATTACGATTGACATGAGCATGGAGTTATCTTCTCATTGTTGTGATCCACTTTAGACCATAAAGAAGGTGTATGGTGTGCATTATGAGCTTGATTGACCTTGATGGATTGTTGTGCCTCCTATATTGCAATACCTTCAAAGGGCATCCCGAAGTTAGAGGATATCACCCATTGTGATTTGCTACGTTCTAGACAAAAGTAATTTGGTCGAGTAGACGCCTTGACACAAGTCTGTTATGACTTGGGAGTCAGGAAGGCTGTGAATGAGTCAGGTTTTAGTACCAAGGAGATTATTGAGGATAACAACTAAAAACAAGGGGTAAGTGTTACATTCAATCCCAAGAGAGAATTGGATGGGCACTTGTAGTTATATATCCAACCAAGTCACAAGTGCGAAGTGATCTATGAGTGTGAACTAGCCCAACTCAAGTGAGCCTAAAAATGGGACTGCTTTGCTCATTTACCAAGCATTTGTGGCCTTGGTGGAATCATCCGTACATTTGTATGGTGTTAGTGGCTGTGGTATTTGACTCGGGTCCTTGAGGAGACGACCATTAGTGTAGCCCCAAGCTTCTAGGCTTGGGGATCAACCCGTTTTGGGAGATGTGTATCATGTCTGGTTTTCTATGTTTTGTGAGTATGGCTTGTGGTTTGTTTTATCGATAGAGAGGATCTTGGCATGGCACTAATACCTTTCCTACTGCAATGATGACATACATTGTCACTTTTGTCATTGCTTTTGCTTCATTTCTTATTCATTTGTAGACCCTTTTTCATTGCTCTTGCCATATGCAACCTTTTGATGATAGGCAAAAAGCAATCTTTTTGCTCATGCTACTAGTCGATGCTTGAAAGTCTATGGTTGTATCTTTGGTGTAAAAAACCCAACCTTACCTTCGCTTGTGCAATGTATATCAATATTGAATAAAGAGCAAAAAAGAAGAGCAAGTGGTGAGCACAAAGATTGCTTTTTGCCTATCATCAAAAGGTTGCATTTTTTAATCCTTCGATCAATTCAGCACATGGATGGAGGAAGAGATATGTTTCATTACATTTGAGCATCTTCAAATTTTATGTAGAGCAGTTTCCTCATGAGATGTACTTGATTGGCATGGGTTGCATATTACATTTCTTTTACATAGAATGCATTTTCTCCTATGACACATTAGTAGTAACATCTTTTAAATTTGCAAGTATTTTATCATTGATAGGGACGATCTGAATATGGGTGATGGATTTCATATTAAGGTTTTGCCATATGTCATTTGTCATGGTAACCAATCTCTCTCTCAAGATTACAACACACTCTTAGAGAAAGAGGATGCCACATATTTACCTTCCCCATATAGAAGTTAGTGCCATCAAATCATTTTACTATTATGAAGAGATTTAAGGTCATTAGGGATAATTCCATTTTTCTTTAAAAATTTGACTCAAAATTAAGAAATTTTAACTCCATAAATAAACCCTAGAAATTTAATACCATTATGATTATACAAAATTTAGTAAATTATGGCAAGAAACAATTTTGGCCAAAATCTGAATGCATAATATCCTCACTAATTAATCATAGAAAACTGCAAGTTTTGGCATAATTTTTGGCAAAAAGTAGTGTTTTCGATGATTTCCTTGAGAACAATGGCATGTTTGGTTGAATTTTTGCAAATATGAGGCAAAATGCGAGTTGAGAATGAATTTCCAAAAACTTTGCACATGTTCAAAGGGGGCAAGATTAAAGGTACTTTAATGAAGAGTCTTCACGAATAAGACCTTCTTATAGCAAATAGGGTAGGACTTACCCTCAAGATATGCTTTTTTTTTGCAACATAATTGGAAGTGTATGAGAGGCCAAAGAAATGGTTGTCTATTGGAGTAGAGAATTGAGTTAGAGAATGTGGTCAGAAAATTTATGTATGCTGGTTGGAGATGAAAAGAAAGAAGTGTGGGAGACAGGCGATGCTTGAGTACTGAATTTGTATGTACAGACCTTAATTTTAGAAGGGCCAATTCACATTGACCAAGTGACTCAAAGGGCCCAAAGTTCATAAAGAATTTTCAGTTCGACTACTCTGAGGCCAAAAAGTATAATGAAAATATTCAGAGGGCTTTCAATGAGAGCTCGAATATGGAAAGGTAATAATGTACAAACATATGGATAGACTTAACATCATGGGCAACATCCTCAGTAAAATCTAGCTCTTGATTGGTTGTCTATATTTGATACACGGATGATTATACCATCTATGAGCACTTGATCTCTCGGAAGCATATGATCATTCCACTCCAAACATATCCTCCATGTTCTCAAGCATGTACCCACTGATCTCAAAACGATCTTGATATGACATGTACATACAGGTTTCTCATATGTAGGAAACCGAATGCAAGGAGTTGCAAAGGCGCTCATAACTCTCGCGCAAGTCATACTATGTATGCAATAGTTCCACAAAATTAAGAAAGAATCATGACCTCTCACAATGGAGTAATAAACAAAACATGCACAAACATCATGAGTTGAATATTGATGACTTGAATGGTATTGTCACCCTACCAAGGTCAAGGATGATCACGTGACATTTTCCATAATGGTGCTAACTATCCAATCCCGAGAATTCATTACAGAATGATCCTCATAAATATGCCAATTGTTTAGCTTCAACTGGCATAGCATTATGTGCATCACAATGGATACCTTCTAGTGAATACTTATGGATAGAATAGTACTCATGCACATGCAAATTGCTTAGCCTCAACTCGAATAACATTGCGTACATCACAATGGATACATAGCAAGTGTTGCTTTTGATTTGGCTCTTTGGGTTATTTGTGTGCATACTTTGGTATCTTCAACCCTAGTTTTGACTTTCGAAGAACATCTTGTGTATTTGAGCAATCTGATTCGACTTGCTTTGGTCCCATGTAAGTATTGAGGTTACTAAAGTGTACCAAATCACCTTTTTAGTGTGAAGGGTAAGACTTGCTTTAGCAAGCTTAATAAAGCTCATAGGGTTTCTTGTCTAGTACTTTGTGTACATACCTTATCTAGTTTATAACTCTTGGTTTCTAAGGTTATGATAAATCCACTGTCTTGCACATTTAAACTCCTCATGAGCATTTCGATAGTAGCTCCAAATATTTATTTTGGATTTTTATGGTCAAGAATCTCTTGATAGCAAAAGATTTGTGGAATATCGTGTCAAGTGATTTAACATGTCCTCAAGGACCTAGATAAACACCTAATAGAGATAGAAGACATGAGACACAGCTAGTGCGGCTACATCTATTAAACCACAAACTCTACCTAGGAATGCTCTTGAAAGTGGACAAGTTTCTCAAGATCCTCATGTCCAAAAAAGATGGGATACGAAAGATGCGCAAGCTTTGGCCATCATCTCTCTTTTTGTAAAGAGATTTGTGGTGCCTCATCTTAGACCTTGTAAGACATCTAAAGGAGTTTCGAAATTGGGATAGATTAAAGGATTTGTTTTATTCTCCAAACATTACGAGACAACAATATTTGAAGCATACTCTACACAATTTGAGAATGGAAGAACGTGGTTCTATTCAAAATCATCTAACTAGAAATCAAGATCTAGTAAATTCGTTAGCAGACATTGATGTGTTTATAGAGGATGATAAGCTTGTGACAATCACTCTAAATACTTTTCTCTGTCTTTCTTCACAACTTTTTCTATAACTAATTTAAGAGTCACATTCAATAAGTTACAAGACTTTTTGCTTTATGAAGAACAATCTAGATTGAATCTAGATCTGTAAGAAATTATGAATGATCTAGTCGTAGCATAGTGCCCAGCACGGTTGGAAACGGTCAGTTCGGACGGGTCGGAAACGGAGTTTCGGAGTTTCCAAAAATTTGAAAACGGTAGGGAACGGGAAATGGAGAAACAATAAAAATATGATTCATGAAATATATATATATATATATATATATATATATATATATATATATATATATATATATATATATATATATATATATATACATACATAATTATTATTTATAGATACACACAAAGCACACACTCAATGCTCATACACATACATACATGCATTGAACATTCAGACTTGAGTGCATGCAAGCATGTGATGAATCATGATAGCTAATGCGCACACACAATGCACACACAATGCACTCAAGTCTCATATACACACATGCACTCATACACACTTGCTCCATACACACACAATGCACACATACACACTTGTTCCATAGTACATACACACACACAATGCACATGCACTCGTATGCACACATGCACTCAAACACACGTGCTCCATACGCACACAATGCACACACATGCACTCATACATTTATAGTTATTAGTATACTATATTATATATAATATATAGTATATACATACACACATCATACATTCATAGTACATACACTGTTACACAAGACACAAGAGTAAATACTAAATACATATATGATATGTCCTACTTAGTGAATGGAAGAAATTAAAAAAAATGGACAAAATCAGAAAAAATCAGAGGGTTGAAGTCTAAAGGCTGAGAATCGAGGCTCTCTCTCTCTCTCTCTCTCTCTCTCTCTCTCTCTCTCTCTCTCTCTCTCTCTCTCTCTCTCTCTCTCTCTCTCTCTCTCTCTCTCTCTCTCTCTCTCTCTCTCTCTCTCTCTCTCTCTCTCTCTCTCTCTCTCTCTCTCTCTCTGGCAGCAAGAAATTTTAGCAAAGAAAAGAGGCAAAGAAAAGGTTATTAAAAGAAAAAAAAAATCTGGAAAATAGGGCCCAAAAACGGCGTTTTTGGGCCGGTTCATTTCCCAGAAACTTTCTGCGGCCCAAAAACGCCGTTTCTGGGCACTATGAGTCGTAGCTACGAGAGCAAATGGTGAAAGTAAAAGCAAGAATAGTAAAGCAACTCTAAATCTAAGAAGAGTTCTCTTTTTGCTTCCAGTTTCAAATCTAGTAAAGATCATCCTAGTGACTCTGATTTGGATGATCCCGATGATTCCAATAATAAGAAAAAGACATTAAGGAAAGGAATTATTTCTAGTGTAAGAAACTTGTTCATTATATAAATAAGTATAGACTTAGATTAGTGGACACTGGAACCAAAAAGAGATTTTGGTAATGTAATAAATGATGATCAAAAATGAAATATCGAATACAACATACTATGATGATCAAGATGATGTGTTCTCCACAGCAATGTTACATTGTCGCGCGTTGCAACACATTCGCAAAATTCGTAACGCATTGTCCCAATGTTGCGACGTTCGCAATGCATTGCTAAAAAATTGAAAAAAAAAAAGCCTCAAATAAAGCCACTTAAGACATTTGAGAAAAAAATCCTAAGAGCTTCAGACAATGTGTTTGACTCTATGCAAGGATTAGAAAGAGGTTAAAAAAATCCTTTGCTTTCTTCAAGGCTATTCTCAACCTCAAGAGTCATCCACCCCATCTCCGAACCTCCCTTCTTATCATTTTCAAGCCTCCTTGTCCTCTTCTCTCCTCCTATCACTATGCAAAAAGTCAAAGCAAGCTTGTTTGTATTATGTCACAAGCCAAGGTAAGTTCGGCTACAATATTTTGGTACATTGTTGGAGGAGCACCATGTTCCTCCGACACACAGATGCATCACTTATCACTATTCCAGTCACATGTGAGTTTACATTCTATAGTCTATTCTAATTTCTCAAATTTCAATTTATCATTGGTGAAAAATTCATTAATTCATTTCTCATTCCAAATTGCAATGTGCATCCAATGTCCATATATCTAAATGCATTATGCACATTTCACAATGCACTATGTAAGATTCCATAAGTGTTAAATTTTAATGCATTATGGCATTATGCATGTGCCACAAATTACAATGCATTGTGTAATATGTATTATGCAATTGCACATGTCACATCATATGTATGACATTGCAATCTGCATTCTTATTCATGTAATATGATGCACACCGTGTATGTGTTTATCAATATGTTACAACTTACATGCACTATGTGATATGCATCATGTAATACCATTTTGTACATGTAAGTTTGAACATAAACACACACTCACACATGGACATGGCACACTCAGTGTGTAGCATATCACATAAATAAGAATGCACATTGCAATATCACATGTATGATGTGATATGTGCAATGTGCATAATACATATTACACAATGCAGTGTAACTTATGAACATTACATAATCCATTAAGATTTAACACTTCTGGAATCATGGATGCAATAATAAATTATCAATCATTGATTCATCAAGATAAATTACCAATTAATAAATACCTTAATAAGTTCAGATTTATCCAAACTTCCGAACCCAAGATACAAGCACATACACATTAGAAAAAACAACTAACAAAAGCAAGAGACTACACAAAAAATAAGACCAATATAAGACATGAAAAATACAGACAAAAAAGAAAACCAATACAAAAAGAGCCACACTAAAAATAATGATCAATATATAAGTTTCTTATATATATATATATATATATATATATATATATATATATATATATATATATATATATATACACACACTAAAAAAATAAATAAATAAATAAATTTAAAAATAATAATAATAAATAAATAAATATAAATAAAAATTAACTTAAATTAAAAAAATATAAAAATAAAAATAAATTTATAAAAAATAATAATAATAATTACATAAACACACATACACACACACACATACATATATATATATATATATATATATATATATATATATATATATATATATATATATATATATATATATATATATATATATATATATATGTGTGTGTGTGTGTATATATATATATAAGTGCAAATTAAATAAAAACAAAAACAAAACAAAAAGTTAATTGTCAACTTCTATGTTTGTCCAAAACAAGAAGTATCAGAATTTTAACTTTATCATGCATAGCTTGGACAAATAGCTATCACATCCCTACTCATGTCATCAGTGCCCTAAAGTAGATGCAGTCTTTAATAAAGAGTCTTTCTAAATAAAGATCTCTAACAAAGTCAACGAACAGAGTTTCTATCACTTCCGGAAGTGAAGGACAAACTCAGCCATGATAAAGTCTTGCACAAAGAACAAACAAATAATAAGAAAAAAGAAATTAAAATAAGAATTATGGAAATTAAAATTAATAAACATATAAATAAATTAATTAATATATATATATATATATATATGATAATAATTATAAAATTTTAAGAAAAAGAAAAAATTTTAATAAAAGTAATAATAATAATAATAATGATAATAATAATAAAAGAACAAAAGACTAAAATAAAACTATAAATAAAGAGTGAAAGAACCCCCACAAAATATCTTATCATTAAACAGTATAAAGTTCCCCTTTTGTATTGAATTTACTAATGATTAATTTGAACACATGAAAAGAAGAAGAACCATAAATGAACTTGTTACGAAGTAAAAAAGTCCTTACCTTCTTTAAAACTTTCTTGAATGAATACTCTTTTTGAACAAGCAAAGAGATTAGTTGATAACACTAAACTATAAATGAAGACAAGCTTGAACATAGACGAGAAAATCTAAACAATTGAGAGCAAACAATGCCATACTTTGCTAAATGAGAAATATGTGAATCAATATGAGGCATTCGTATCATGTTAATGCTAGCAAATTCTAATCTTTTATCATAAATGGCTACTTCCAAACCAAAAGGAGATTGAAATATTTTTGGATCTGGGAAGGCACAAGAATCACCATGTGAAGTACAATTCATCTCACGAAAATTTTGGGGATGAATACCACCACCAAAAGCATCATTGTTTAGATATATAAAATCTTGAAAAGAGCTAAAATCAGGAACAAACAAATCATCTACAAAGCGTCTAATATTAGAAAGTTTGTGTAAAATGATAGGACAAGTATTAGCTAAAACAATCCTTTCCATAAATTCAAATTCATAAGTAAAAAGATAAAGATTAGCAAGAAAGACACCACAATTTGTACCCATGGGAATTCCAATACATTGTTTGAATAAAGTATCACCAACTCAAATCTACAAGTTTTCTAAAAGAAAATCTAACCATAGAAGAATGCCAATTTCATTTACTATTCAAGTGTTATGTTTCTTTCTACTATCTATATCTATGGACTTGGATTTCAACCATAAATCATTAAAATGCAATGCAGACTTTTCTACCAAAAGAGCCTTACATCTATCTTTGGTGAATTTGAAAGAGAAAACTTTCCTAACTAAAGAAGAAATCCTATGTTTTAAATTATTCAAATCTAACTTTGTATACAAAGTGGTGAAGTCAAAAGTTTGAAGCCCTAAAGGAATAGATTTTTTTTCTAGAGTTCTTGAAGAGATGAGAGACTTGATTACAAGAATAACACCTAGTGAATTATCTAAGATCCAACTAGAGGATTGATTCATTCTGTTTTATATGTAAAGAGGTCGGTTCGTCTATGACCGTATTCGCCAAATTATCATGGACATTGGCGTAGAAAAAGTAGCAGATAATGGAAGTAATTGTGTGGCTATGGGCAAACTTTGGGAAGAAGAATTCCCTGCTTCCATTGCATTGATTTGTTGATAAAGGATGTGGGGAAGATACCATGGATCTATACCATTTTTACCAGCCCGCCAAGTCGAGATTCGCATATATGTGCATAATCATGGACAGCTTGGCAAGAGGAAGGCAAGCATTAATGCAGAGAGCTGTATCACCGGATTGGGTGTATAGCTTGGGATGGACAAACTAGTTGAGGTGAAGAGCTTGTATGAAAGATATGTTTGGATGATAGTTTATGAGGGATATGGAGGGATGTGAAGGGATTGGTGCCAGCTTTACAGCCCTTATATTAACTCATACATATGGAAGATTGAGAGAATTCCACGTTTGGACTAGTATATCAGTTCATGAACCATGTCGAAGAATCTACTAAGAGATATCCTTATTTAATATTGGAGAGGTAAATATATTTTAATGTTTTATGTGTATGTGTATGTCACATGTTTGTGTACGTGTATGTGTATGTCACATGTTTGTGTACATGTATGTGTATGTGTATATGATATATGTGTATGTGTTAACATGACAAGTGTATGTGCCATCAATCATGTGTCATGTTACATGTGAGTCTTTATAAATATGTAATAATTAATATGTAATATGTACAAACGTAATATGTATATGTATGTGAAATGTATGATATGTGTATGAAATGTCACATGTGTGCATTATGTTGTGTATGTGTCATGACTCATGTGTATGTATTATGTATGATGTGCATTGTGACATGTGTGTATATGACATGTGACATGTGTCATGTATATGGCATGTACATTGTGTGTCATATGTGACATGTCATGTGTGTTTACATGGTACATCATTGCATTATGTATGTGATATGTGTCTATGACATATGTGATTGTTGACATGCATGTATGTGGAGTGTGCATTCAACATTCTGTATTTTTTTTGCTTCTAACTTGATTTGTTTTCTACCCATAAGATAGAGGAAATAAAAGGAGAATGGAGGAAGAGGTGGAATTGGTTCCATCGCCCTATCATGGGATGGTCAATCCATTACATCCTTTATTGAGATCTACAAAACAATCATCGAAAATGAAGCTTGCGAAAGCTTGGAAAGATTGTGTAGATGAATTACATGGAGCTTCTAACGTGGAGCTACGCACAAAGCTAGAGATTCAGCTCACTCAGTTCAAAAATAAGGAAGGAGTTTTTAATTCAAACACTGTATGCTTGAGAAGCAATTGATTCCAGTGACTTGGTGGAGAGATACAGTATCTCTGCACCCGAGCTAGTAAGTCATAACTCACCAATAAATCATAACGCTTGAGTCTTAATTTTTTAATGAGCTCTTTAATTGATTAAAGATATCTCTTTTTTCATTTTAATTATGCAAAGACACTTTGCCATTCTCATACTTTCACAAGACTATAGTGTCAATCTTTATGATGGACCCTCTTCCACACAAAGAAGAGAAATAGACTCTCTATAGCACAATTGGAGCGGCTTGTCTATTGCCACTGCAACTTGCTGTATTGGAGCCTGGCTGCCATTCAACGAAGGTGTAACTGGTCAGCATCGATGATCTTGACATTGAGAGGATCCATGACATGTCGTAGAGGATCTTGATTTTTATGGCATGCTTTAGCAAGAGTTGTAGTACATCTATTATGTCAAGCCCTTCTACTAGTCAGACGGTGATATCTACTAGTCAAGCACCACATGATGATGATGATAGTGACTCTGATGATTTTGAGGCTTGATGATCGATGATTGATCATTTGACATAGTTGTGTTATTCACTATTTAGTATTATCATTTATAACAGTTGTGAGTTTACTCTTTGACATTTATAATTTGTGACTCACTGACTTGTCATTCTAATTATCATGCTTTGAATCTTGATGGATCGCGATTTCGGATTCTTGAGTCATTGATGATTGTGCAATGTGCAATATGAATTGTGATTCGTGGTTCATGAATAAAGTAACAAGTTTAAAGTGCTTAGTGACTCATGACCTAAATTTCTAATTGATTAAATGAATTATGATGATTGAATCATAATATGGAAGAGAAGGATATTTTAGATCATGTGTCTATAAAAGCAATTATTATTAGAGAATACCAGAAACTGCAATGATTGTGCAATGTGTGTTCAACATTGATGATTGTGGATTCAAAACTATAAATAGAATATATTTATTACTATAAACTATAATGTAGTTTATTATTTGCATTTTGTCATTTGTGAAGGTCCAAGGATGATTCATCATGAACTTTGAAATTAGAACTTTGAAGTGATAATGTTAACACTTGAATAAAGTGTGCATTGTCACTTGTGCATATTAATGTTACATGATCAAATTGATTAAGTTTGAGAGTTTATTGTCAGTGAATTTATAATGAAAAGTCACAAATGTAACATGTTAAATGTTCAATGAGGTTTGACCCTTGAAATTTGAAGCTGACATGTGTATGTACTATGTAATATGTAGCATCATGCATGTAGTGACTCGTCATATATGTAACATGTATAATCATTATGTGTGTAATATGTATGTGTGGCATGTGCACTATATATATATATATATATATATATATATATATATATATATATATATATATATATATATATATATATATATATATATATATATATATATATATATATATATATATATAGTACACATGTACATATATGATGTGACTTGTGAGTACATAGTAGTAAGTAAATAGTACATACTACACACACACACACACACACATATATATATATATATATATATATATATATATATATATATATATATATATATATATATATATATATATATATATATATATATATATATATATATATATATGTGTGTGTGTGTGTAGTATGTACTATTTACTTACTACTATGTACTCACAAGTCACATCATATATGTACATATGTACGTGCTTCTAATTGATAATATATATATATATATATATATATATATATATATATATATATATATATATATATATATATAGTATGTACTATGTACTTACTATGTATATAGTATGTACTATGTAGTATGTACTATGTACTCACAAGTCACATCATATATGTACATGTGTACGTGCTTCTAATTGATAATATATATATATATATATATATATATATATATATATATATATATATATATATATATATATATATATATATATATATATATATATATACATAAGTATGTATATATATGTATATTGATATATATACGTAAATCATCATATATTAGTTAAAGTGCCAAAATTTCTTTTTTCTTAAAGCAAAAAGAAAGGAATGCATTAGCATCATTTTCACAACGTCTAGGGCAAAACATTGCTATGTTGCTAACACGTTAGCAACAGATTGCCTTAGACATTGCAAAAACGTTGCTAACAACCTAGCATAACACCATATCTTGCGCTTACAAAGATATAGATGAGAGAAAACCTATATGGTGAGCCACAATAGAAGTCGTGAGCAAAACAAAGGACCATCAGAGAACCAATAAATATACTTGCTTTATGATGGAGAATACACATAAAGAAACTAGGCAAGCATTTCAATAAAAGCTTAATATACATCATCATACCACTCACAATACATGTTTGAGAAAAGATCAAACTAGAAGCAGTATCTTCCTAGAAACATTTCAAAGGGCACACAGTTACTATCCTAGAAACATTTCAAAGGGCGGATTAGCCATCCAAACCTGGAGTTCGTGTTTGTTATGAAGTTATGAACCATTTGAATTGGTTTTTCATACAAAAAAGAGAAAGAACGTACATGACCCTTCTCAAATACTCAAATCCATCTTGAGGAGAGCCTGATGTGAAGTCCGGTTCACCATCCACCACAAAAGCAAGTGGCTGAAGGCTGAATTCATCATCATCACTTTCATCATATGCATCACCTTCATCCTCTATGTGATCCACAGACTCGTGACAGCTCAGAATCTCAACGTCCATGACCCCTGTGGGCTCGAGAACCAGAGAGGAAAATTCACAGAAGAATGACTATGGGACCGTGGAAAAAGATAAATTGTTGTAAAAATGAGAGAAAGAAGCAATACACGAAAGGGCAATGGGGTTGGCCACTTTGTCTCCCGCTTCCAAAGCATGTTGCTTCTCTGATCTCTTTTTGCGACGACGTCGACCAGTACCATCAGATGGGGTGGTCTGGCCGAGAAGCTCTTTCGGAACGGAAGAAGCTATGCTATGCCAGCTCCCTTCCTCATCACCTGCTTCTCGCCATTTCAGCAACTCCTGCTTGCTGTAGCGTAGGGGCTTCATAATCGCCACGCCCGTCCTCGAGAGAGAAAGAAAAACAACCGTTAAACAGTTGCTTTCAGGACCACGCCGCCATGTACACTTGAGACGCAAACAATCACATGTAAAAGGGAGCTGAACAACACCGAGCAGATTCTGTCAGATGATTTCACAAGCGGATTTTCCTTTATGTTTTGCGAATTGAGAGCTGCAGATGATTTTACAAGCGGATTTTCCACTTATCGCGATCTTAGTGGTGGTAAGCTGGTAACCCGTCTATCGCGGTCCTGGAAAAACCATCTATCGCATTAGTGGTGGCAACCCGTCTATCGCGGTTCTGGGAAAAACCATCCATCGCATTCCCTCAGGTTCGGGGCTCGCGGTTTCAAGAGACTCTTCGAAGTTTAAAGAGCCTTGAAAAAGAATTAGCGCCAGTTGTATAGCTTGCTATCGCCGTAGTCCTCGGGGATCAGAGTCAGAGTTTTAAAATCGAGTTTAGAGGATAGTTGGGTTCTTTCGCACGATAGATTTCTTAGTGCGATAGTACTTTAAATAACGAAATAAAAAGAAGAAGAGTAAAGAACTCGCTACTTGGTTGTGTTGAAAGGAGCTTTTATATTATTAAAAAGAACTTTCCCTTTGAGTGCAAGTTCGTGAGCTGCTAATGATCATGGTTGAGTACAAAGACAAAAGGCGACTCTTTTTAACGAACTTTTTTGATGCTTTTTTGTATTCACACTTCAAGGAGTAGACCGAGCCCTTTGTTTGCTTATGGTCCTCTCTTTCGCTCTAATGTCAGCATTTATCCCTTCGTTGGTCTTGAGCAACGTGGCCCCACCTGAACCCGAGTGCCCCCTCGGGATGGATTCTGTCTCATCGGACGTCGACCCTCCGGTGGTCTCTTTGTGCCAAGAATCTGTGGTGGCAAAGCAAGAAGAACTGATGAAAACTTGTTTGATCGGTCAAGTTTTTGGCCCTAGGCCCCCTCTAGACAGTGTGAGAGCTTGGCTTCGCAAGGAGTGGTTCCCGCGCGGCCTAATTGTGTGCAAATGTCAATTCCTACCAGCGAATCACCTGCTTCTAGTGTTTGAGAATGAAGAGATGGCCTTCCAGGCCCTGCAAGCCCGCTCTTGGCAAGTGGGCCGGTCCACCCTTTGCCTTTTTAAGTGGACCCCAGACTTTGTTCCAAACAAATCAAAGCCGCTTTATTACCCGCTTTGGGTGGAGCTTCCCAATCTGCCGTACTTTCTGTATGGATTTCTTCGAGAAATCGTTTCACCGATCGGTCGCCCGATGGCCTCAAGAGAGGATGTTGGGGGTTTAATCTACGATGGTGCTCAACACTCTTTCAATGCAAGATTGCACCCACAGATCTGCGTTGAAACAGACCTGAACAAGGTCCTTCCCTCAAAAATATCCATAAACTGTGGAGATGATAAGACTTGGACACAGGAGGTTGCTTACAAGAATTTGTCAAACGCGTGCTTCCGTTGCAGGCATCAAGGTCATAGGATCAAAGATTGCCCCTTGAAGAAAAGTACCAATAAAAACAAGCTTAAACCAGATGGGACCTTGGATCCTTTCCCTCATGTTGACACTCGGGGTCAGCCCCCTCCAATGGAGGAAGTAGAGGGAACTCGCGTTGCTGAGACGGACTCAGAAGGATTCACTGAAGTAAGACGCAGGAGGAAAGTTAGCCCTCGAAGATCAACACCAAGGAACACTACGACAATTGCTCCTTCGAATAACATGTATTGTAACCTAGAAAAGGAGATTAATGAGGTCGACTTCCTAGGGGGCAACCATTATGAAGAAGACCCCATTGATAATACCCATGGGGGCTCTACCAGCAAAGAAGACAACCAAGAAGGTTACACCACGAGTAAAGAGGAAGGCTTCACTACTAGCAATGAAGACAACCCAGATAGTGAAAGCTCCTTCCTTGGTCCTACCCTTCCGGTATGCATTCCAAGATTACCGGAACAAAAGTCAAAGCTTAAAGGAAAACAACCATTGGGCATGCCATGGAAGAGCCCCCTCAAGAGTAGGATCCTAAGTCAAGAAGCTGGGAGGAAAAAAGAAGATCACAAGAAGAAAAAAGATCGGGTCCCTACCCTCAAAGAGGGCAACCATCAATAATGAAATTCACATCACTAAACGTTAGGGGTTTTTTCGATCCGTCAAGAGCGGCGATTATTGGCCAATGGTTCAAAGACAAGTGCCTCAACCCAGACTTTATCTGCTTACAAGAGGTTAAAATCGACGGAGAGGATCTCCAGAAATGGCTTAAATGCATTTCTCCGAACCACCTTTGGTTCTCCACTTCTCACCCTAGGGGAGCGGGGGGTGCGGCGATCGGTATTAGTCACTCCTTGTCTGGCAGTGTGAGGTCGACTTTTGAAGGTCGGAATCATCGTTCGATTGCTGCCTCTATCGGGTTCCCTTTTCAGTTCACTTTGGTCTTAATTTATGCCCCTAATGGAGAAGCGGATAGAATTGATACCTGGGCTTCTCTCGACTCCCTCTCACATAATGTTTTGATTTGTGGGGACTTCAACATGGTTGAGTTTCCAGAGGACCGATGGAATAATAAGGGAAAAATTATTGATGGCCAGGAGAAAGAAATATGGGATAAAATCAAGCTCCATCTCGACCTCGTCGAGGTGAAAGACATGAAGGGGTTCTCCTGGTCAAACCTCCAATTGGGGGACTCTTTGAGGAAAGCAAGGCTTGATAGATGTTACATTGATCAAAACACCATCCTCCAGTGGGGTAGCCCGACGATTTCCCAACTCATGGACCTGACTATCTCGGACCACTACCCGATTACTCTCTCTTTCAAACCGATTCCCATGCTCCAGAAAGCCCCTTGGTTTCATGCCTGTGAGACATCGTTTTCCCTCCCCTCTGTCCACCAAGAAATTTCTGTAGTGTGGGCAGAAGCCTTTGCCTACTGTAATGAACCGGCTAAGTGTTGGAGAAGTGCGGTGGAAAGGACTTGAAAAATTCTGATCAGAACTCAAAAGGCTATAAGAGATATCCGAAAAAAAGGAAGAGAAACGGTGTACCGGAGGCTCTCACGGCTTGAAGAAGAGGTGAACAAAGGTAACTTACAATGCCAACAAGGTCTTTTGAAAATTAGGGGAAGACTAAGATTAGAGGAGGAGGTTCAAAGAAAAAATCTTCAAATATTCTTCAAAGATTGGTGGGTGCGGAAGGCTGACAAACCATCGAAAGACATGTGTAACATCCTCAAAAGGAAACAAGCTAGGGAATCCATCCCCTTATTGGTCGATAACAATGGAGTCGAATGTAGCACGAAGGTTGAGAATAGCTCTATCATCGTCGAACACTTTACCCATCTTCTCGGGGTCTCGGCTCCTCTGTCCCCGCATAGGCGTGACTCCATGGCAACCATCTCAAGGGTTGCTGTTGGCTGTATACGAGAAGAAGCAAGTACGAGCATACAAGAAGATCTAGCACTAAGGCAACTCTTTATTTTTTCAAAACCATTACACCAGTTAAAAGTGATTCTCATCACTAAAAACCCCTGTAAATACCATTTTCACCTTTTTGTAGCTCCATTTTGTACAAGCCGAGGAGTCCTCGAGCTTGAGGAGCCTTAGAAGTAGTTGCCTGCAAATTTTCATAATTTTTAGATCTCGTTTGAGCCCTCAAATAAGCCCTGGAACCTAATTTTTAACTAGGCCGGACACTAGGTCTGGACAGGGCCAAAGCTAGTCAAAAACTATAAATAGAGCTAGAGAGCTCATTTTTGGAGAGAGCTTCTTGTAGTTTGAGCTTGTATGAGAACTTGGTTGCAATAGAAGTGATTCCATTGTCTTACTCTCTTTGTTCTTGCCGTGTGTGCGCGTGTGCGTGTATGTGTGTGCATGCTTGTGTGCTTCTCACTCACGCACTTGTGCTTCCACTTGCTCGTGGTCTTCATACCATCCTCACGTCTTCCCGGATTGACATTAAAGGAGGTGCTACTCATCACTGAGCTACACCAAATTTTGGCGCCGTTGCCGGGGACCGAGCTTTGAGGACGAGCGTGTGATGGTAAGACGTAGAGAGGACGCGTTGGAATGGTAAGTAGTTGGTAAATTTCTGATTTTTCTCCATCTCCATCTCCATCTTCACCTCCTTCTCCATCTCCACCTCCACCTCCTTCTCCACTACATATTCCCTCTTCCTTGTCATTCCCCTCATTTGTTGTGTGCGAGTTTGAGAGAGAGCGAGTGTGTGTGCTTGTCTTTGTGTGTTTTTTGCATGTTTCTTGCAGGTGGCAGCTCCATCATCATCTCCAGCAAGCTCAGCAGGTACAGAATTTGTCTGCACAGTCCCCGAGGCGTTGAGCTCGAGCTATCGCGACACTCCGAAAATTTCATATCACGATTCTGAGTGCACCACGACACTGCGCAGGCTTAGAGCTCCCAGGATCACTAGATAGAACAGAAAAATTCACCATATCCTGAGCTATCGCGACACCTCACAACCTATCGCGACACCTCACGACCTATCGCGACACCTCACGACCTATTGCGACACCTCACGACCTATCGCGACACCTCACGAGCTATCGCGACACCTCACGACCTATCGCGACACCTCACGACCTATCGCGACACCTCACGACCTATCGCGACACCTCACGACCTATCGCGACACCTCACGAGCTATCGCGACACTTCGACCTATCGCGACACCTCGACCCGACCTATCGTGACACCTCACGAGCTATCGTGACACTTCGACCTATCGCGACACCTCACGAGCTATCGCGACACTTCCCACCTATCGCGACAGCTCGACCTATCGCGACACCTCGACCCGACCTATCGCGATACACGACCTTTAACGCATGAAAAGTTAGGGTTAATTTTGAGTGAATTGAAGGGTAGTTGAGCTTAATTTTAGGCACCTTGGTATAACTTTAGAACCTTGGAAGTGGGCAAAAGACCTAGAAACCAGAGAGGGATATCCTGAACCCTGAGAGCCTGTTTTGACCCTTTAGTGCCTGAATGGTCATAACTTGACCATACGAACTCCGATTGATGAGATTTTGGTCTCGTTGGAAAGCTTGTTGAGAATCCTACGTGGATCTTGATTGGTTTTTGTAAGAATCATACGCGGAGTTTTAGAACATGCATTTTTAAGTTGACCTTTAGGTGGAACTAAGTGGTCCTCAGATTCAGGGGGTACAGTGAGTTACTCCAGGGGGGCTAAAATTATTGATGTGTGTCTTTCAAATACTTGTAGTAATAGAGCTATACTAATTGGTGAGCTTTTGCAGGAACATTGTGTGCACTCAAGGCAATCCAAAGCAAGCTAGCAAGGGTGAGTACCAAGCTTGGGCGAAGGCTTCCTGGGCTTGTGTAGCAGTCTGGTCAACCAGCTAATTGAGGTTGGAAGATCTCTCAACCCTCCTTTGTCAATTCCTAGCCTAGGCTAAGTACGACTTAGGTGTGGTAATTGATTAGGGCAACGTTAGGCACGAATCAAGTCCAAGATTATTAATCAACCAAGTGCAAGAATTAAGTAGGTCTTAAGTGCGAAAACTCTAAAGGACAAAAGGTAAACTGGAATCGATCACTTATCAAGTGCGGAACTTCACTTAAGTACTCCTGACGACGCGATTTCAGACAAGACCGTAAACATAATATTCAACTCAAAAAAACAAAGTGATTGGTGCAAATTAACCGGCAACGAGAGTGTGCTTGGGTCCAAGGGGGTAAATAAATCAGGCATATGAACCTTAGATCAGGAAGACACTTAGGCCGAGACAGACAAAGCCTCAGATCTTCTGAAGCTAGTGTCAATCACACTGCCAGGTCTTGGGCCCAGCAGTTGAGTGATTACCCATACACTCCGAGATCAGAAACAAGTGATTCTGAGATGTCCTATCACAGGGAGAGACCAGTAGGTAGTTCAGGGTTGGCTTATCTAGAAAAGCCAGAGGGACCATACAAGACTCAATTGGAATATATCAGGACGAATCGTCTAGGTGCTCACATCTACGAAGACGGGCTGAGAAGATCGATGGTCCAGATTAAGAACCCCGATCAACCCCATGGATTAGACCACCCAGTAGTCAAGTTTGAGAATGGAGCATACCTAGATAAAGAGGGGACTATTTATGTAGTCACCACTCTTCCTGATAGAACAGACGAGTTTGGAAATGTGATTGCAGAGACCGACATGGGTGATATAGAGCAAGGGAACTTAGAGAAAGAACCGAGAACCCCCCGTGGTAAATCTGTCTTGACCAGAATCATGACTCCCGAGTGGATTCCACAGGATAATAAAAGCATAGATCTGCTTTTAAACCGAGAAACCGATGAGGTTTTTTGGAGATACAAATCTGCTCAACCTCAGGAAGTGAGTGCCCTCACAATCTATGAGTTTAAAGACCCTGATAGCCCAGGCCAAGTAACCTACCTAGACAATGCATCAGAGAGAATCTTCGTGGTCACCGAGAATGGCAGACATGCCTACACATGGAAGGGTGAATTTGTTTTTCCCCAACCAAGGTCTAATGTGTCCTTTGGTCACCAAGGAGCTGGGACCTCCCAAGCTCATGGAGCGCAAAGAGATAGAAGTAGAGACAAACCTGAGGTAAGTTTTGCCAACTCCCTGGGAAGAGAAAGAACGGGAACAGAAAGGAATAGAGTGGACCCTGAGAGACATAGAACCCCATGGAATCAAAGGAATACTGACGATTTTCCTTTGCCAAGGCCGAGAGAACACACTAGGACCCTGCGACCAACTCAACTGGTGAAATCCATGAAGAATTATTTCGATGGCACGGGAGACCCTTATGACCATGTGGCAGAATTTCGGCAAGTGTTGAAAGCTGAACAGGTAGAGGACCTATTCACACAATATAATGCTTTTGGTCTAACCCTTAGGAACACTGCCCTTACGTGGTTTCAACCACTAAACGAGAGGCATTTCAGAAACATAGACCAGCTCTTAGAGGCATTTATCATTGAGTTTTCTAAGAGTGGAATCAGGCATAACACCTCCTCACTAATTCATAGCTTCAAACAAACACCTCAAGAGACGGTCAGACTAGCTGGAAGAAGATTTAGGCAGTACCTGGAGAGATGCCCGATGCCGGAGTTACCCACACCAGCCAAACAAGTGGCCTTGTTCTTAGACGGATTGTTGAGCACTAAGCTCAGGTCATATGTGTATCTGAAGGACCCCAGAACCATAGAAGAGTGCGTGCGCATGTGCATAGACATTGAGGACAATCTAGGTGAGGAATTAGAACTATCAAAAATCTATAAGGATTCTGATAGCTCTAGTAACCTCACATCTGGTCAATCCACATCCATTGAGGAACTTGCAGAGAAGGTAGCCCGAAAACTAGGTGTCTCTAGCAAACAAATTCCGAGATTTGCCCCAGTTAAGCAGTGTTACAATTGTGGCGGCGACCATATGGCAAGTGTATGTCCCATCATGGCCCAACCCCAGGCGAATCCTAGTAGCCAGTACTGCACCATAGAGCGCAGGTACACCAACCACACAGCACAAGACTGCCCATATAACAAACAAACTGTTAGGCAAAATTACCCTCAGCCATATCCACAACAGGGTAGATACCAGAATCAGTACCCACCACAACAATACAACAGACCACAACAAACTTATCAGCCACCTTATCAAGGGCAGCAGAGACCTCAACCAGTCCTAGTACAGCAACCCCCTGCTCCAACCAACGTGATCCCAGTGAAATATGCATCTACTGAAGAAAATCCGAATAGAGCCATAGTCCCAGTCACCCCATTGCTATCAGACAGTGATCCAAGTGACCATAGTTTTGACTCCACACATATGGATAGCCCACAGGCTTACTACATGCAGTCACCCGAGCATAACGAGTCACACTATTATGAGGACCCAAGTGAAAATAGTGGGGAACCTGAGTATGCTAATGTCATGTTCACAAACCCCAACTCTAGACCTCAACCTAGGCAGGTAAGAACCCCATTTCCTAGAGGACCATGCTTCAGATGTCAGGGAGATCACCTTATACGTGACTGTCCACTGCCTGTCCCTACACAACCTCAACCAGTAACCATTCAGGGTTTCTGTCAAGACTGCGGGAAAGAACATCTCCTACGAGATTGCCCAAAGAACCCTAATAACATGCCTAAAATCACCCCTATCAATGTTGTTGGGTTAGTTGTAGACTCCACAGGGAGTGTGACTTCCACTGCACCTGTGCAGGTGATCACAAGAGCCCAGGCACTACAACAAAACCAAGGTGTTGGTCAAGAAAAGAGCCCCGAGGTGAGTGAAACAGAGAGCATAACCAAAAAGAGGACTAGAGCTTGGAAGGATAGTCGTGAAAGAATGAAAAGGCAATGGGCAAAAAAGATAAACGAACTTGAAGAAAGCTTGAGAGAAACCAAGGCAAAAATCATAGAGATCACATCTCAACCGCACTCCCAGACACTTCCACCACTACCATCCCCATCACCCTCCATTCCTCCACCCTCTAATACACCCCACGTAACGCACCCACCACCCCGAGTAGGATCAGTATTAGCTGACCCCACTCCTGAAGGCTTGGACATGATGTTCAAGGCCTACCAGGCTCGACTTCAAGAAGGGCCAACAGCTGCAAACCTAGACAAGAGTTACCCTAGAGCAGATTTAGAGATTGAACGGATGAAAATGTGCATGAAAATGGTAGAACAAGCTCAAGCTATACTTGAGACTGGTCAAAAGTTCAATCAGACAAACTCTGTCAAGCCGGATTTGCATTTCCAAGGCTTACTAGAAAGATTAGAGCAGTTGGTAAACAAAGCACAAGTTTCTTTACCTCCACAGGCTCAACCAGTTGTTGAAAGAGGAAGCTCACCACCAATGGGAGCTTATGTTCCTAATTCCACGGATGCTGGAATACCTCCTTCAATTCAACAGTACTCTCAAGAGTTCTTGCGGGAAATACAAGAAGAGAAATGGGCCAAGGAGAAGGGTGATTCCCCTCCTATTCCTGAGATTGATGATCTTCATGATCAATTTCCCCAAGACATTCCGTCTATCTATGGAGATCAAACAGAGCAACAAGAGGATGAGAGATTAGATGTTGAATCTAATTGTTTACAAGAGTTGCCTCATTTCACAGGCCCATGGGAATCTGAATCTCTCCAGATCAGAGCTCCCACAATATTGGTAAGAAATGAAGACTCAGTGATTCCAAGAAACACTAATGTTGTGAAGAACACTAAGGTTCAATGTCATCTCACTGTAGAGGAGCTCCTCAAGGCAAAACCGGAGCTCTGGAATCATGTGAAGGATCAGGTTCCAGAACTTGAATCCAATATACCAAAAGTAGGCCCTAAGCAGAAAGTACCAGAGATACCTCTCGACAAGATAGGAGACATGAGCGAAGGTGAAGAAGGTAACACTTATCTTCCGATCACCTATCAAGGTTACACAACCAAAGCAATTGTGGATTCGGGTGCTGGTGTTGCTATTGCGACCACCTCCTTGTGGAAGCGATGGGGCAAACCCACCTTAAGACCAACGGGAATGAAACTTCAAATGGCAGATGGTCATTTTGAAAGACCTCTCGGATTGCTTGAAGGGATAACTCTAATCACTTGTGGTGTAGAGTTTGAACATACATTTGCTATATGTGACTTTGAGAAAAATAATGTTTACGAGATGATCCTAGGAAGACCCTTCCTACGACAATTGCAAATAGTACAGGATTGGGGAACCAACTCCTTGTACTTACAGCACTTAGGGGTCACCACCAAGGTCAATCTGAAGGATTACACCTTCAGAGATGTACCACCCCTACAGTGGAATCCTATCCACAAAGCGAAAGAAGATTCTATCTCCGTGCATTCTAGAAGTTCACCTGAACCATCCTGGCTGCATGAAGATACTCACTTGTGGATGTGCAAGGTCGCGGAGGAAGAGGAAAAGCGCCTAAAAGCGAGAGAAGAAGGAACTCCCCCAGGAGATAGACCAATACAAGACCCAGCCTATACACCGATGATATTTCCAGATGAGGAATTTGAGCCTCATGGTTGGGCAGAAATCTTAGCTACCATGGACATTGCAGTCAATGAAGAACAATGGACGCCTCATTGTGATGAGGAGGGTTATGATATTTCAGTGTTCATGTGTCAGTCCCTGTTGGAAGAGTGTGATCCTAGTGAGTTCATAGAAGAAGAAGAGAATGACGATGATCTAGAATCCATTGTGATGGATACTTACTTTGACTCAGAGGAACACTACTTAGAAGACATAGGAGTGTTAACCCAAGAAGAAGAAGAACCCCTTGCGAGTATTAAAACGATAAATTCAAAGAAAGGAAGTGAAGGAGGTCAAAAGAAAAAGAAAAGAAAAGTAGTGAAACAAGAAGAGGAAGAATCATTGTTTGAAGTACCAGAAAATTTCAAGAAATATGAAGTGGAAGACCGAAAAATTTTGGTACGAATGCCTAAGAGAGAGGCCATTATAGGAGAAGCATATGACAATAAAGAAAAGACCAAAAAAATTGTAGTGACCATTGAAGGGAACGAAGAGCGATGTACGTACATAGGAGACGACCTAAGTGCAAAAGAAGAATTAGAGCTTGTAGCTCTATTAAGGGAATATAGGGATGTGTTCGCATGGCACTATAAAGACTTGAAAGGAGTAGATCCAGAGATTTGCTCTCATACGATTCCGATGACCGCTGATGCCAAGCCCACCAAACAAAAGCCCTACACATATAATGACAATTATGCAGCCAAAATAAAAGGGGAAATTGACAGGCTGATTGAAGCTGGATTCATCTATGAGATTGAGCACACTGAATGGGTGTCCCCCATTGTAGTGGTGCCCAAGAAGAATGGGAAATTGCGAGTGTGCATTAACCTTAAAAAAGTTAATGCCGCTACGATCAGAGATAGTTATCCACTTCCAATCACCGAACATCTATTGGAGCGTGTGGCAGGCAAGGAAGTTTATAGCTTCCTTGATGGATTTTCAGGTTACAACCAAGTAGCCATTGCCCCCGAAGATCAACACAAAACGGCCTTTGCCACAGAATGGGGAATCTTTGCATTTCGTGTGATGCCATTTGGGCTCACCAATGCACCTGCAACATTCCAAAGGCTCATGTGTCATGTCTTCAAAGAGTTCTTGCGAAAGAGCTTAGAAGTATATGTGGATGATTTATGCGCTCATTCCCAAGAAAGAAGTTACCACATCCCTGAGCTCAGACAAATCTTCAACAAGTGTAGAGATTATCGAGTGTGTCTGAACCCAGAGAAGTGTGTGTTCATCGTACGACAAGGTAAGATCCTAGGTCACATTGTTTCTAAGAATGGAATTTCAATAGACGAAGACAAAGTAAGAGCAATAGCAGAGCTGCCCAGGCCAAGGAATGTTAAAGAGGTACAAGCCTTTATGGGCCATTGTGGATATTACCGTAGGTTTATCCACATGTATGCCATCATAGCTAAACCTCTTTATAGGTTGTTAACAAATTTTGAGTGGAATGAGGAATGCGAGAATTCCTTCAACGAGCTGAAAAGACGTTTGTGCACAGCACCAATATTGACTACTCCGGATTGAAGCAAACCCTTCCATGTCCATGTAGATGCCTCCAGTCATGCAATAGGATGTGTGCTAGCACAACCCAAAGGTGAAGGAAACCTAGATTTGCCGATAGCATATGCTAGTAGGCAATTAAGTGCAGCTGAGCGAAATTATACCACAACGGAGAGGGAAGGCTTAGGTATGGTATATGTTGTGAAGAAGTTTAGACACTATCTATTGGCCAATAAGTTCAAGTTTTTCACTGATCATCAAGCTTTACTATATTTGGTCAATAAACCTTGCAATATAGGCCGCTTAGTAAGATGGTTCCTCTTACTAATGGAATACGACTTTGAAGTTGTTGTCAAGAAAGGTAGAACCCATCTAAGGGAAGACCATCTTTCTCGCATCACTTCAGGAGAGCCACCACAAGGAGTGTCTGATGAATTGCCCGATGCTTATCTGTTCAATTTAGAAGTTGTTCCTAAATGGGCAAATAAGTTGGTACCAGTCCTAACCTTCGGGCCTGCAAATAAAAATGTGAAAACAAGCAAAGAGGAAATTGTAAAATCACTAAAGTATCAAATATTGGCCGGAAGTATGTACAAGCAAGATACTGAGGGCGTATTAGCTTGTTGTGTCGAGGATGATGAACATGCTAGTTGGTTGCAACAAGCCCATGAGGAACTGCTAGGAAATCACTACCCTAAACAACGAACATTGCAGAATCTAAAACGTTTAGGAGTGTATTGGCCTAGCATGGACAAAGAAATACAAGAGTGGATCCACAATTGTCCAGTGTGCCAGAAGAGACCCCCAGTGGAACATGCCACTCTTTATCACGTGTCATTAATCCCAGATTGGAGTGCTCCATTGGTCGAGTTCATGAGATCGGGAACATTACCCAATCAGGCTAGTCTTGCAAGAAAACGGAGCATGGAGCAAGAGGCCCAAGACTATGCCTTAGTAGGAGACAACCTATATCGAAGAGGCAAGGATGGTTACCTAAGACTGTGCATTCATGAATCAGACTATTTGAAAGTCTTAGAAGCGGCACACAGCGGTACTGCAGGTGGACACTTTGGGCCTGACAGAGTAATTAAGACCATTCTATTTTCAGGACTTTGGTGGCCCACTCTTCATATGGATGCACATACTTATGTGAAGAGTTGTGACACATGCCAACGTGCCCAATATCTGATAAGAAAAGATGAAATGCCTTTAAGGCCAATGATGGGAGGACGTGCATTTTCAAAGTGGGGTATAGACTTTGTAGGTCCCATCAACCCCCCAGCTAGAAACTCCCATGCAGAATACATTATTGTAGCCACAGATTACCTTACAAAGTGGGTGGAAGTAAAAGCCACGACAAAGAATGATGCTCAAACGACGGCTAAGTTCTTATTCGAAAATGTGTTCACTAGATATGGGTTACCAATAGAGTTGGTTAGTGATAGAGGTACGCACTTCTTGAATGAGGTCATTGAAAATCTCCTTCAAGAATTCATGGTGACACATAAGAAGTCTGCACCCTATCACCCACAAGCTAACGGACAAGCCGAGAGCACGAATAAGATCCTATGTAACGTATTGACGAAACTTGTAAATAATAAACGCTCTGATTGGGACAAACAACTTCATCATGCTGTTTGGGCATACCGAGTTGCCTACAAAACGGTACTCAATGCCACCCCATTTCAGATGGTCTTCGGATAGAATGCGGTGCTACCATTAGATTTCCTAATCCCAGCTTTAAGAGTAGCACAAGAGCATGAGTGGAATGGACATGAGTTGTCCTCTAGGATCTTTGATCTAGAACGTTTAGGTGAGACGAGGCTACGAGCAGCAGCAGGCATCTATGCTGCAAAGAAACGGCAAAAGGCATACTTTGATGCCCATGTGAAGGATAAGGGCTTGAAAGCAGGAGATCTAGTTTTAGTCTACACATTGAAACAACACGCAAGAAAGCTAGAAAAGAGAGGCTACGGACCTATGATAATCAATAGGATCTCCACGAGTGGAGCAGTACAACTAGCCACTTTAGAGGGGGATGTCCTCCCAAACTATATTAGCGGATGCAGAGTCAAGCTGTATCAGGAACCCCTCACGGAGGAAATGCTAAGTCGACTCAATACTGCTAAGCAACGTAAAGAGGAGGAAAAACGAATTCGAGAAGAAGCACAGGCAGAGGCCTTAGAGCGTATCAGACGAATGAAGTTGAGGAGACAAGGGAGGGATCAGCCTATGACTGACACTCAAGAGTCTCCAGGCTATCACATGGCCATGTGTGAGACTGCAGGTGAACGTACCCATAAGATAGTGGACTGACGACCTTTTGTGACCCTAGAAATAGGACAAAGAGACAGCAGCACAAGCGTGAGAGCATTAATTGATTCAGGAGCAGCCACAAGTGCAGTTCGGCTTTCTTATTGCCAGTAGTTGCAATTGGAGGTAAAACCCCTAGAAGCATATCTGATAGGATTAGGAGGTGTTGAAACCCCTTGCATGGGAGAGGTGGATCTTCCCCTCTACATACAAGTGGTGCAGAGGATTGTCAATCTTACTGAAGGTACAGGAGCCAATAAGGAGTTCCTAACTGATCCAAGGAAGATTCTAGACGAGCAGACCAAACGTCACTCGACACGAGGGAGGCTGCTGATCAAGAGGCAGGAGCACCAACCTGTGCAACACGGAGCATCTCGTGGTGCGAAGCAGATCTGGATACGCAAGGATAGGAAACCCACAACTCTAATAGCAGACTCTCAAGGAGACAAGAAACGAGCCTCACCATCAAGGAACAAAGTGAAGAAGCCCCCTAGGATAACCTCTAGGCATACCAATTCTATTTGGGTTCCTAAGAGGTCAATGAAGGCCATCCCTAATGCTAGACAGATATGGGTGCCCAAGGCCTACTTACAAGCCCAAATTACTTCACCTTCAGGCACTAGGATGAACTTTCACAAGCACTCGTAGCCAACAACTCAGAAAATGACAAGATACCTACACCTCTCACTGTCCCCACTCCCATCAACCCTAGGAATGTCTGGAAATGGGTACCCAAAAGGTCCCAAATACATCACACTCTCATCCAGAAACCTTCACCTGTCTGTAGCTCTAAGAGCTACGACTCCTCTATCAAGGTGTGGAGAATTAAACTGTGTACTAAACCCCCTGACCCAATTCTGTAAATCCGCCCACACTAACACAGGAGCATTCTGAGCCATTGCATAACCAAAGTATGCATCTAGGATGACACTGACCTCTAATCACCACTCACACCTATCACAAACACTTCACCACTAACCACTGACCTCCGGGATTGTCATGTTAGTATTGTGAAGGGAACACCATTACATCTTGTTTCCTATGCAACACTAATGTGCCTTTCTTCTTCCAGCAGATAAGCAACCTACTCTCATGGCAACAGTAGCAGGCACAAGTTCTCAGGCAGGCTCTGGTGCTCCAATCAATTGGGATGCCATGCCGGTGGAGGCCCCACCAACAACTCGACCTGAGGAGTTCGCGAATATGCGGAGAATTCCTATTCCAGATCCACCAAATGGCCTAATGGAAAGAGTAAAGGGGCATTCTCACTGGTTCAATGAGATGCCAGGAGATTTGGGAGACGCGGATCATATCTGGGAGTCCAAGATGGAATGTGGAGGAGTGTGGTGGACCTTCCAGTTCTTCTCACGAGAATTCGAAGCATTGCAAAATGCAGCTCCACTTCAAGATATCTGGCAAAAAGCAGGATTACAAACTTATTTCAGTGCAGCTCTGCATAAACCCGATTTCCTCAGGTGCTACTACCTAATTGCCACGCTGAAGCCGACAGGAGATAAAGATCATTCAGGCACATTTTGGGTGCCCTCCTTGTCAAATCTGGAGGAAATGAGGAAGTTCGAATTGAATGTTACTCTAATCAGGGAAGCACTTCAAATGTATGGCACGCATGTACCTTCTGACCGCGACCCCTTGATACCTGAGTCGATGAAAAGCAATAGAATCAAGAAGCTAAAAGAAATGTGCGCCCTCACCCCCAACATCGCCATACCTTTGCGGATGTGTCTCCAACACTTCGCATTCCCAGCTCAGAACCGTTTCACCCAACCTCACAAGAAGATATGGTATGTGTTATATCTAGCAGAGACTGGAAGCTTGCCCATTAAGATGCCTGTATGGATCTTGGACCAAGTGTATGAGGCCGGCAAGCGGGGTGTGAGGAAGCCTACTCTACATGGCTATTGTGCGCTTACAAGAATCATCTACAGATGTCTTGCATATGATCTGCCAGTTGCCCGAGCCCTAAAGTATGCACAACTGGAGCTGTTCAAAGGGCGGAAGTCAGGGAGCCAGCCTGCAAAACGAATGCGTGGATCGCTCTCCCAGGTAACGATCCCTCAAGAAGCCATGACCGAAGCTTCTCCTCGACCAGAAGCTCAGGTCACACCTTTCACGATCCATCTTCAAGGAGTTCAAGCTGGGGAGGTGGTACAACCCGTTCCATCCGTCCCTCCACTACCTACCGATGCAGAGTTTGCATCTATGGCCACCTTCACAGAAGATCCAAACTTCGATTTTGAAAGATTCCTGCAGACGGTCACCCTATCAGACAATGAAGATTCCCCTGACAATGTTGATCCGGGTGCATCAGTCCAAAGAGAACAGCCACGGGGCGAGACGAGCAGAGTACATGGGGAAGAAGTGGCACGACATCCTCTTGACCCAAACACACAAGTTCAGGAAGGTGCACAAAGAAATGACCCAGAAGACAGTGAAGAGGAGGCCCCTGCCTACACAGCACAACTCAGACGGCTGTACAAGACAATCAAGCAGGTACAGAGAAGACATAAGATGACAGAAGAGGCGAATAGAGCTCTAGTGAACCAGATGCTTCAAACCGAGAATGTCGACTCACACTTTGTGGAATCATTGAATCTATTGGCAAAGACATGTGGGATCGGGGAAGCATTGAGGACAATGGTCTATCAGGAAAACCCTATCTATGATCAACGAAGGATTGATACACGGCCACGACAAGGGAAAATGATTCAAATGGAAGTCTCTACTGCCTTGCCTACCACCATTTCAGAGGATGTTCACATGACGAGCCCAAGTCCCGCTGACGAACAAGAGGTAATTACTCAGGTACCATCTCCACCGTCACCTTCCATTCGACCCTCAGAACCCTTCTCCACTAGCCTTTCTGAACAATCGATGTCCACCCATCCTGAAACCATTGTACACACCTCTGTTTTTACATCCTTCCCTTTACCCACATCCATCACTCCCACCCTAACTTTTGAACCTCACACCGGTCATCCTGCCACCGATCAAACCATAAGGGGTCACCCTTCCTATCTCCCCGCCCTTGGACAACCACTTGCCACTAGCCAGCACTCATCCCATCCTTTTCCATCCACCCACACCCAAACCCTATCCACCACTTCCCTAGTAACCGCCTCATGCTCAACCCAAGTCACACAACCGTCATTCTAGACGAACCTTGTAAATATACTCCAGCAGGTGGATAATTATAATAAAAAGTCCCTTTCCCAACCCCACTCCCCCACATTCACTGCCACCACTATCACACCACCCACCATTCCTGTATTCACAGTTCACGAATCACACACTCTCACGTCCGATCCCATGGACATCTCACCATCCACAGGATCACCCACCACCACTGTTATTCCAACATCACCACGTGTCATTTCATTTACGTCGCCATTTCCAAACACTGTAGGCACAGCATCCACTTTTCCCTTTCCCATCTCCCGACCCCTTGCATCTTCCACCCTCACCCCTGCACCCACCTCATTTAGTCATGCACTCAACACCATGCTCGAAGCTGCTGCCCAACTTAAACAGGAATAGAGGTTATTAGAAGAAAACAATAAGGAGCTCTGTACATTGTCATCCCACCTCCAGGCACGTGTCACTGCCTTGGAGTTGTCTAATACGGAGTTACAGCAGGAGGTGACCACCCTCCAACAATATCAGGTGGAGCTCGAGTCCACACATACAGAGAAGAGTAGGGCAACGGAAGAACAACTTAGAGATCAGCTAGCCCGTAACGCTAGACTACAACGAAACATGGCTCTACTCCGACGCCATTTAGCGGCTGCCCAAGAAGAAAACAAAAGACTACAGCAACAAAATCAAGACAACCTCGAAGCAGCCATGGAAAATACTCCAGGGGCACCCATCGACCCTGCTAAATTCCAAGCCATCCCCTCAGAAACCATACAACAAGTATTGGAAACCTATGCCAATCTCTTAGAAGCACATGATCAGCTTGCTGACCAAGTCAAAGACCTACAGAAAGCCCAAGTGCCTACACCACACCAACGCGAACCTAAAGAGATGGCCAACGCTGGAACCTCACCAGAGCCAGAATTACCAGTAACCAACGAGGTACTTGAGCTACGGCAACAGGTGGCAGAACTAAAAATTAAATTGTTATAGTATGAACGACCTCCCTCCCCACCTGATCAAACCATAGAAGACGACACAGTAGTCATTCCAGTGGAGGAGACATTTGAAGACAATTATGAGCCTCAACCCCTTCCAGGAGGCAGAATTACGGAGGAAGGCCAGGATACATATGAGGAACCCCCATCAGCATGGATGAAGCAGGTAGAGGAGATGGGCCACACTCAGGAAGAGCGCGTAGCAACTCAGATGCTAGCAATGAAGGCCATTGAAGAAACCATACTTCAATCTGAGTATTTCAGGCACCTTGCTCCTAGACGACTCATCACGAGCTCTGAATTACAATATAAGCCATATTTTGTATTGTTGGCCGACTACAACGCAGAGATCAAAAGAGTCACCAACAAGTGCCCTACCTTCGCCACCCAGTTCGAACTAGAAGATATACCAGAGGCAGCCAGAAAAGGGGCGATTTTCCAACCTACTTGGAGGCAAAGATTACTAGAAACATACCCAGACATGCTGAGAACATGGGATCACGCTCCCATGCATTTGAAGTATAACCCTTGTTATGGACCAGTACAAAGAAGAAGATCATGGAAAGCCTTCGCCATCAAGGTTCAGAACAATGTAAACTGTAGAGAATGGCTTAATTACCCCGCCATTGCACCCCCAACCGGCACCCCCACAGTATCTTACATGATAGCAACCATCAGACATTGGTTGCCATGCCTCCACCCCATGCCAGATGTGGCTGCCCAGATGATGCTCAAGATATTCGATATGATGCAGGTGGTGCTCAAAACTTTCCGCAATGTATGCCATATTCAGCCTCCAATTCCCGGCTTCATCAATGGTAATTATGACCTCCTGTATGATATGAGCACAACCCCAAGCATACGAGTTGCTTATGCATGGCACGCACGCATCAGATATCTCCCTGCCTGCTATAAGCAAACTTTCGACGATATGTTTACCACGGGGTTCTGGGAGTCACACTCAGAAGTGTTCGCACCACGCCCAACCCACCTGCTACATCTATTCGCGTGTGAACAAACCATGCACTCAGAACTCTACACAACGCCACAACCAGACATACCGGGTGCAGTCAATTGGGAGACCCTCCAGAGAGACTTGGTTCGGGGACTACGCATCAAGGAACAAGAAGTGGCAACCGACCTCCTGCAAGAATACATTGATCAAACAGTGGAGCAAAGGTCTGTCAGAGGCGACAGACGCTAGGGGGGGAGAGTGTTGGCTGTATACGAGAAGAAGCAAGTACGAGCATACAAGCAGATCTAGCACTAAGGCAACCCTTTATTTTTTCAAAACCATTACACCAGTTAAAAGTGATTCTCATCACTAAAAACCCCTGTAAATACCATTTTCACCTTTTTGTAGCTCCATTTTGTACAAGCCGAGGAGTCCTCGAGCTTGAGGAGCCTTAGAAGTAGTTGCCTGCAAATTTTCATAATTTTTAGATCTCGTTTGAGCCCTCAAATAAGCCCTGGAACCTAATTTTTAACTAGGCCGGACACTAGGTCTGGACAGGGCCAAAGCTAGTCAAAAACTATAAATAGAGCTAGAGAGCTCATTTTTGGAGAGAGCTTCTTGTAGTTTGAGCTTGTATGAGAACTTGGTTGCAATAGAAGTGATTCCATTGTCGTACTCTCTTTGTTCTTGCCGCGTGTGCGTGTATGTGTGTGCATGCTTGTGTGCTTCTCACTCACGCACTTGTGCTTCCACTTGCTCGTGGTCTTCATACCATCCTCACGTCTTCCCGGATTGACATTAAAGGAGGTGCTACTCATCACTGAGCTACAGTTGCTCAACCTAGAATCCCACAGAACATGATTTCTCTATTGGATGCTAACATTTCCGAGAATGAAATTATCGAGGTCATTGTTGCTCTTCCCAATGGGAAAAGTCCGGGTCCTGATGGTCTCACCAATGAGTTTTTCAAGTCCTTCAAACATGAGGTGGCCACCCCACTGTGTCTGGTGTGGCAAGAGGCTCTCTCCTTCGGTGCCCTCCCTGAGTGTCTTAATAATGGCGTCATCAAGTTAATCCACAAAAGGGGAGATAAGAACAAAATTGAAAACTGGCGACCTATTACCATGCTGCAAACAGGATACAAGATAATTGCAAAAGTTATCGCCAACAGAATCTCTTGTCATTTAAAGTCTTGGCTTTGTGAGGACCAGAAAGGTTTTATCAAAGGTAGATCTATACTCGAAGCAATTGTCGATATTTGGGAAGGCCTTGCATTTGTTGAGGATTTTGTGCAAGATTTGGTATTCATCAAGATCGACTTCGACAAAGCGTACGACAGATTGGAATGGGACTTTATTCTTCAATATTGAAAGACCTTGGATGCAGTTGAAAGTTCACGAAGATGGTTTCCACTCTTCTTGGCAACACTTCGACTAGAATAAACATCAACGATAAGCTCTCTAAGCCCATTCGCTTAAAAAGATCAATTAGGCAAGGCTTCCCTCTGGCTCCATTACTCTTCGCTATTGCCTCGAATGGACTCAATCGCCTATTCAAGCATCACATGGACGCTGGCAATCTCAAGGGTCTTTCCCTACCTCTTAATCACGGCCAAATGGTAGCAAGACTTTTTGCCGATGACATGAATGCCTTTGTGCATAACGATATAAACAACATTGAGGTGTTTTGGTGGTGCCTCGACACCTTTTGTGTGGCGTCTGGTTCGAAAATCAACCATGCTAAAACTGCTTATAGAGCAATCAACGGACCGACACCCCAATTGTTGTTAGATTAGGGGTGTCAAGGTATCCCTAGTGGTCAAGTCTTCCGTCTCCTTGGCATCCCGATGGGATTCGACATCTCAATGGACCAACGTTGGAACTGGGTGCTATCCAGGTTGGATAGCAAACTAAATCATTGAAAAGGTATGCAAGTAAACTTGGCAGGGCGTGCCATGGTTGTTAACACATTTATGTTGTCTACAACTATTTATTTCATCTCATGTTGGAGACCTAAGGAGAAAGACTTGGCCAAAGTGGAAAGAATCTGCAGAAACTTCCGTTGGATTGGCTGACAAGCTAGCGGCAAAGTGGCTTATCAAGGCTTGGAGCAATAGTGAATCCTCTTGGGCCAAATTGATCTTCAGAAACATGGAAGACCTTACCCTTGTTGGCCATCCTGGTTGGAAGGACATAGGGATTCTCACGCTTTTGTTCTCCCCCCACCCGGTGTCCCCTAAAGGCTCTAGCCTAGTGTGTTCTTTATGGAAGAGTTGGAACAAGGCCAAACAATTCATCAGAGTCAGTGATGAGTGGAAGTGGGTGGCTTGGATAAGACAAAATGACTCTATCTGGTTCCCGATCGACGGCATTAGGGGGGTGGAGTCTTGGAACCTCCAAACCGCAAAGCGGCTATGGAACAAGGGGTTCAAACAGTGGAAACAACTCTGGAAACAAGAGACGAGCTTGTGGATTAGGTTCGAAGACTCGGACCCGAGACTTAGAGTTACCCTAGAGGAACGGAGTCTTCTTCAAGGAAGGTGTTTGGCATGGGACCGCTCAACTGCCCGCCTTCTCTGCGGTCAGGATCTTCCTTGCCTAGAGTGCCTCAAATGGAGCAATGGAAAGAAACTATCCAGAATCCCCAACTTCAAAGAGAACTTAGATATTCATCACACTCTTAACAAGAGATGGTGCCTTTCTTGGACCAAACTTCGATGGGAACTAAAATTCATGTCTATTTGGCACCCCCTAATTGAGATCAAAAAGTCTGTTCTCATGTGGAAGATCTTGCATAAAGGTATCTGGTCCAATGCAAGGGCTAACAAAATCTGTGGTGTGCCGCCATGGTGCAAGCGTTGCCATCGATGCATCGAAGATTTAGCTCACCTATTCTTCGATTGCCCCAAGTCCCGTGTTATCTGGCATCATGTGACACGGGTATTGAGACTCATGAACCAAATCAATTGACAGCAGGTGCTGTTGGGCGAGGCGGTCGGCTGCTCATCGAGGCTCTGGAATGCCATCAGGGGTGAGACTCTTTGGAAGATTTGGAGGGAGCGATGTGCTGTCAATTTTGGCCAAACTCCTAAGGAATGGTCGATCGAGAAATCCTTGTCTCTCCTAGGTAAAAGAATCTCGCGAGATAAGAGATCTCCACCGTTTAGACATCACTGTATTTATCTCCTCGAAAACAACAAGTTGAAACCCAAATGGGTCCCACATGAGGGTGATGCTAGGTTTATCCACCTCATTTGTAATGCTCTCTAGCTCGCCATACTCCTCCGCTGCATTGTGGGATTTGGGGGGTCCCATGGGCACTAGTCCCATTCACTTGTAATTTTTCATCTTTATTTTAATTAAAGTCCGGGAGAATAGGCTAAGGCCGAACTTCCTTTTATTAAAAAAAAAAAAAAAAAATGGAGTGTCCCAGGCCGTTAAGGCAGCTGGTTGGGCCTCTTGCCTTTTGAGGCAAAGGCAAGGGTTCAATCCCTGTTGACCACATGTAAGGGACATGTATAACCTGGAATGATGAAGCATATGGCTGATGTGCCATCGTTTGTCTAGCCCTGCGGTAGTTGTGACCGCCGTTCAACCCAGTTTTGTAAACCCTTGTTCTTGTGGGATAAGGGGGGTCTCATGGGTACTATGCCCTTCCTTGTACAGTTGCAATTTCAAAGTTAAAGTCTGGAGGAGTAAGCCTCGGCCGAACCTCCATTTAAATTAAAAAAAAAAAAAAAAAAAAAAAAATTAAGTGTCTCATTCTATCATATCTAACGTCTTGTTGTCTAAAAAACTCTAGAAAGTGCATTTTCGTATAAGTTGTATGTCCAAGTCCGCGTAGCTTAGTGGTTGATGCTTTGAGTGTGAGAGAGAGAATTTGAGTCCATAAGATCCACAAAATTGGTGCCTCTATCTTATAAGGTTGGGTGTGTGCGCCTTTTCAATTCATTGTAATATCTAAAAAAAAAGGTTCATACAATGCACGATGTAGTGAAAATTTGACAAACACTTCGTCTTTTGATCGACACTTAAAATGTGAAGGATAGATAGGCTTTCCAATATGCGAGAATTGTTTTTTTTATAAAGTTTAAATATAATGAAAGAGTATGTCGACAATTGAACTTTAAAAAAAAAAAGGGAAAAGAATTTTGCTTGTGTAGATAAAATCCCATTCATTCACAAGATGTGAGGGACTCTTATATCACCTTTTGGATAATTTTAATATGTTGGTTCTTGCCATTGTTCTCTTTTGAACGAGATCTAACTTGAAAATATGATTACTATTTTATTAATATTTAACAAGTAAAAAAGTTAGTGTAGTGGTTAGCGAGAGAGACTCCTAAGGGAACTCTTAGGTTAAAATCTATGTATTCTTAAACTTTAAAGGCCCAAATTTGAGGCACTTCATTTTCTCCAGATTACATACAAACTTTCCACCAAAGTTCACATATGTATATTCCACACTTCGCAACAAAAACAGAGAGAGAGAGAGAGAGAGAGAGAAGAAAGCACCTACAAACTAATTGAAAAAACTAGAATTATTAACATTGAAACGAGTATCCTCTTCTATGCTCTAATGACCTTCATTAGATGTTGCATGCATAAGGAAATGTTCTTTTCTAATGAGGATCAGCTTGCTTTTTATAGATTGTGATCAGGTTAAATGAACCTATCATGAGTCCTAGTCAACCATGCTTTCCTTATGTGAAACTATAGTAGAAAAGGAATATTCTGGCCAATGCATATCTCAAGCCCCACAATTTATGGCTACTCTCAACTTTCCATCCCATGCATGTATCTATGAGATCTTTACCTAACATCCCATAATATCATAACCATACATACTCACATATAGTGTCTAAACTAGTTTCTCAATTCGATGCCCACATAGCTCTCCTAGGTTAGGGCCTTTATAATATTGGACACAAATATTAATGATTTGTGACAACTTTTCTGATTCTTGGTTGAAAGACGGACTTTTTAATCATTTTCTCTTCTCTTTAACTTGAATGAAATCACGTAACATTTTGCAAGAGGAGTAGAGTGTATAAAATCACTAAAGCAATAGAAAGATAGTTTGCTTGTTGTTAATCAACTATCAAGCCAATGCTTTGATTTGGCACTTGATTTTTTCTTTGATTTCCATCATGAATGGTCTCAAATCCACTCTTTCGAACTTTTTTTTCAGAGTATAAAGCTTTTCTTTCCTTTACTTCCTACTTTTTCCTTTCCATTTGTACACGTTGCAACTTGAAAAAATCCATATCTTTTTCTTCAAAGTCAATTTAGCCATCTCTCATCAACTTCCCACCATTTTGATGTTGGTCCTTGCAACCTCACTCGAATATGATGGTGATCGGTTGTAATGTTCATCCTGATCTTAATATATTGCACAACAACAATCTACAAGTCATATTAGGTGATTACCACCATATTAGTCATTGGGCCTATTTCTCTTTCTTTTATCTATCATATTCCTAGGATTCCTTACATTTGTGTCTTGCATGACCATATTCACCACAAAAGTGGCATCGAACTATCATGATGCTAATAATCACATTATTATCATTAATATCCCATTGTTGGTACCCAAAATTCCAATATTGGGGATTGTTATTATACTATCAATTTGACTAATGAGGTTATAGTTAGGAGCACTAATGGAGAGGAGCATAATTGGGAGACGACTCTCCAACCTCCTAACTTACAACATTTACAATTGCAAAATTATGTTCCTCCACCTTTGCATTATACATACGGGTGGTAAGAGAATGGTCACTACTATTACAGATAGTAGAATACATATGATTAAGTATGCAATTTGTTGTTGTATGCCCTGAGTTTCCACATTTAGTACAATAAAGTTTCTTTAATGGTTCCTCTACCTCAGATTTAGATGTTTTCTTTAAATCTAATCACTCTAGATCCTATGCGAAACCTCCCACTTTATTTTCCAATTGTAGGAAAGTATTAATTATGTCATTTAATGTCATTCCTCCAAAACATAATATGATCATAATTTGACATAGTCTAGGTATTAATCCATTGATGAACCACTCGGTGGTTACATCTTCTAGTAGAGTGTTATTTTCAAAAGCTGTAGCATATTGTTGCACCATTTGCTATGATTTCTATCTATTATTTTGCAGGAAGTCAAAGAAAGTGCTTAGCAATCACATGTAAAAGGCAGCTGGACAACACCGAGCAGATTCTGTCATATGATTTTACAAGCGCATTTTCTTTTATTCGTTGCCTACAATACAATAGCGCAATAAAAGTTTTTTAGTGCAATAAATATATATTTTTTTTAATGGAGGTTTGAGAAGTGCTACTCCTCGGCTTTAATTTTGATACTCCTGGACTTTAATTTTGAAAGAATAACTTTACATATCAATGGGAATAGTACTCCTGAGACAAAGTTACTACATGTTTAGATTGGAACAAAACCATTACATATCCAGCTCGAAAGTTGAACACAAGACTTCCATCTGAAGGAAGTGGCACTAATGCAATAAAGCTAGAGGCCCACTTCCTTCACAGTTTAAGTGTTCCATTCTCTCATATATAACGTATTATTGTCTAAAAGATTTTACAAGCACATTTTTGTCTATGCTTTCTAAGAGTCGTATGTAGCCAAAAAAAAAAGGTTCAAGCAGGGCGGGATGTAGTGATAATTTGATAAAAACTTCGACTTCTCATCGGCACTTAAAATGTGAAGGATAGATGCAATTGCCAAGATGCATGAATTTTTTTTGTAAAATTTTAAGTATAGTGAAAGAGTATGTCGACAATTGAGCTTTAAAAACCAAAAAAAAAAAAACAGGAAAAGAATTTTGCTTGCGTAGATAAATACTAATCACAAGATGTGAGGGACTCTCATATCTTGGTTTGTATAATTTTACTATGTTGAAGTTAACTTATTGGTTCTATTTTGAATATGATTAATATTTTATTAATATTTAACAAGTAAAAAAGTTAGTCTAGTGGTTAGCGAAAGAGACTCCTAAGAGAGCTCTTAGGTTAAACTCTATGTGTTGTTTATAAAGGCCCAAAATTTGAGGCACTTAGGTTAAACTCTATGTGTTGTTTATGAAGGCCCAAATTTGAGAGCTCTTAGGTTAAACTCTATGTGTTGTTTATAAAGGCCCAAATTTGAGGCACTTCATTTTCTCTAGATTACATACAAACTTTCCACCAAAGTTCACATATCTATATTCCACACTTTGCAACAAAGAGAGAGAGGGAGAGAAGAAAACAGCTAAAACTAACTGGAAAAACTAGAATTATTAACATTGAAACAAGTATCCTCTTATATGCTCTAGAGGCCTTCCTTGGTGATCCAAAATAGATTTTGCATCCATAAGGAAATGTTCTTTTCTAATGAGGATCACCTTGCTTTTATAGATTGTGATCAGGTTAGATGAACCATCCTTTCCTTATGTGAAACAACGGTAGAAAATGAATATTCTCTCTTTCGTTAAGAACATAGCTTCCCTCCCAAAACTTTGTCATAGGCTAGCTCCCCCACACAATCTGGCAAATGCATCATCTTAGGCCCCACATAAAAACCAATGCATCATCTCAGGCCCCACAATTTATGGCTACTCTTAACTTTCCAACCCATGCATGTATCTATGAGATCTTTACCTAACATCCCATAATATCATAACCATACATAATCACATATATTGTCTAAACTAGTTTCTCAATTCGATTCCCACATAGATCTCCTAGGTTAAGGCTTTTATAATGTGGGCACTCAATATGAACATGCATTTAAGACATAGATATTAATGATTTGTGACAACTTTTTTGTTTCTTTGTTCAAAGATGGACTTTTTAATCATTTGGTCTACTCTTTAACTTGAATGAAATCTTTTAGCTGCTACTTTTTCACCTCTTTATTACATGGGAGTAAATGCCCCTAGATTCCTATGTAAGGAGTCTTTTTATAACCTCTCACATCACATTTTGCAAGAGGAGTAGAGTGTATAAAAGCAATTTTGAAGCTTCACTAAAGCAATAAAAAGATATTTTGCTTGTTGTTAATCAACTACGAAGTCATTTACAACATTTACAACTGTACGATTTTGTTGCACCTTTGCATTATACATATGGGTGGTAAGAGAATGGTCATTATTGTTACATATAGCACAATACATCTCTGATCAAGTGTGCAATTTGATGTAGTGAAATGATTAAATTCAAACTCAGTAAGCCAACAATCCACTTCATTAACTAAAATGGACCAAAAAACTCGGGCATGAATTGGTTGTGAGTTTGCCTGATTCTTCAAGGATATTTAATTGATTTTGAAATTTCTCTAGTTAATCTCCCAAATGGGCAGTTACATTTTTTGGTAGAATATTCCTCCATAATTTGTCATAAACGGGTTTAAAATCCATAGTATAATCTTGCACCATTTGTTGTGGTTTTTCTCTATTGTTTTGCAAAGAGTAAAAAATTTGTGCAAACATCTTTGTCTTTCTAAATTGAAGTAGGAAAGCCTTTTTATTAGATCATATGTAGCGGAATGATTAAACTCAAACTCACTAAGACAATAGGTCACTTTATTAATGAAAATGGACTAAAAAACTTAGGCCTCATATCATGATTTGGTTGTGAGTTTACCTGATTCTTCAAGCAAGTTAATTGATTTCAAAAGTTCCCACATGGGTATTAGGATCATCTCCAGGGAATCTCTAGTGTACGTTAATCCCTAAGGGATGATTCTACTTCCTTTCTTATACTCATTTGAAGCCATGTCCAAAATATCTATAGAGGTACTCGACCTAGGAGTAGATAGTTGATGATCTGCAAAGTTGTCCCACAAGGATTTAACACCCTAAACCTCAAAAATTTTCAAATAAAAAAGTTGCTATGTATGACTTCATTCCAGCACAAATTTGGTGGTCTCATCTCTAGTGTTTTTTTATAGAATTTTGGTTTTTATTGGAACTGTTATGATGTTCTCTGGTTTGTTTTTTACTTTAGTTGAAATATTTTTGTCAAGTCTAGCAAAATACGATACTTTTTTGTGGTGCTTGAATAGTTTTCAATACTTTTATGATACCATAATATGCCTAAGAGGTACCTTCTTACTTAATCGCCCTCTTTGGTACATTGAGTGATCCTAGCTTGGGCATTTATTTATGAAATACATCAGGTATTTGTTGCCAGATCGCAACACTGGCATACACAATCAGACAACGAGTAAATCCTTACCTTACAATTTTTTCTCCATAGCATCAATCTCCTTACAATCCAAAAAATGACTTTCACATAACTGATCCCTAGCAAGATTGTCAATGTTAGTCTAAAGTCTCCCTGTCAATCGCTCACAAACTTCATAGATAGGTTGACTTTACTAATAGATAATCATGGCTCTTGGCTGATAGGGCTAAGCTATTATGCTAACCCCTTTTTTCCCCTACCAACTCAATGATGAATTCCCACTTCTTCCCCCAATCACTCTACTCATTGAAATTTCTTTGCATACAGTACTCTACAAACTTTGCAACAAAAATTTAACCTTTCACTTAATTAAAAAATCAGAAACTCCAAAATCAACAATCACACGATTACTATTAATTCAATTAACTACATACTATATTACTTACACATCATAATCATTATCACTCTCAAAATCTAGAGTAGACAGACATCCTTACTCAGAAAACTTAATCAGAACATTGAGCTTCCTAGATACCTTAATGCCACCTTGCAAGCTTCCAAATGTAGTCAAACTTCTACAAGGAAGATTCAGATGAGAGTTTTTTTTGCATATTCTTGAAGGAGGCCTCTCAAAACATAGTCCTACAAACTTTTATCTTCATCAAAGGATATTTGAAGGGTCAAAGAGCACAAAATCTAGTTTTCAAGATCACCGCAGTTTTCTAGAATAAGAAAATTAAAGGCTTGAATGGCTGCCACATGGCAAAATATGATTGAACCATGTTGTACGGTCAAGATGAGCTCATATTCAAGGGTGGCGATGCATTAAAGCATAAAGGAAGGAGGATCCACAAGTTTTTTCATCAAAGAATACTTTTTTTACAGTTAAAGATCAATAATGCAAAGTTTCTCCAAAAATAGTGGCTTATCTTATCCGAATCGATGTCAGCACTAATCCGATGGTCCATATCATCCCCAGATCCAATGGTGGAGAATGAAGGCGCCTAAATTTCACTCCTTTACACTAGATTTGATAGAAAGAACAATTCCAAGCCATTGATTTGATTAATCAAATGGTTGTAATCGAAAGTAGTGATCCTAGAGTTGAGAGTTGATTTCTCTAGATCCAAGGGCCCAAATTCATTCAAAAAACTATATAAACCCCTCTCCAAACTCCTAGAGCATCATTGTTAGGCATCCATAGGGCTCTTGCTAGCTTAAGGTTTCCTTGAGACGATCACCCTCGGTTGAGCAACTGAGGATCCAAGGTGGGCTAGTATGAGTATAGTACCTAGTTTTAAATTTAAGTTAGAACTCCAATCTAGGATAGGCTCTTGAAACCAGCATCTCTATCTTGACTCACCCTCAGTGGAATGTGTGAGTGAGTTAGAGCTGGTTTTAATGAGTCTTAGACTTCTTCTGTTAGACGTTACGAGCCTAGACTACATAGGGTCAATGAAGTGGAACTCATCTTCTTACGTGTGACATTCGGTTGAACTGTCATGGTTTGAAGGTCGGAACCGCCTTTGATCAGTAGACTGCTTAGCTTGACGTATCACGACGATCTTATACATGTATCTTAATTCAAATCCTTTTAATTCATGTCACTTGTCACTTGTCTCTCAATCTCTTAAGTATTTTTACATGTCTTCTATTTTCTTCTATGTCTGAGAAGGCTCTGTAGTATTGCGTTGAACCAGTGAGGAGTTTCATTGAGCTTGTGATTAAACTCTATCATCATAATTCACTTGCATGCATATAATCCATACATACCCATACATATTGATTAGTTTCTGAAAGTGTATAAGAAACTCCAATATTGGACCATTCTTCCTTTCGAAACTAATTTATGTGTAAGGATTCCATCTATTCTCGTCATGCATACATATCATCCAAAGAAGACTATGCCTATGTATTAGAATTAGGAAGTGTTTAAGAAGCTCCTTCAATGGACCATTCTTCCTTCCAAATTTGATTCGTGTGTATGGTTCTCTTTCATTCTTATCAGTCATGTTCATAAATCTAACTTGCACTCCTACATTCCCATTCCCATTCCCATAATCATTTCAACATCTCTCTCTTCTCCATACTCAAAATTAATGTCACTTTCATGTCCTTAAACCTTCCAACATTCATTAGCTTCATACACCCTGTGTGTGCCATGACCGGACCCGATCCATCCGGATTGCGATCACCTCCACATTTGAACCCGATGTGAAACGCTTCGTGGCATTTACTTCTGATCTTGTTGGGAGGTTGTGATCCATATCCTTTGTTTCATATTTTTCATTGTCATCATATCATCATCATCAGTCTTGAGTGTTGCACTGGATTTCTTAGAGTATCGTGCACATCTTCGTCGTGAAGTAAATGCATTTCTGAGAGATCTAGAGCATCGTGCATCACTTGCTTATTCACATAAGATGGAGGAAGGATTCAAATCCCTTATTGTTGAGAAACAAGGCCAAAGAATAGTCTCTTCTATGTTGAGAGAGAAGGAAAAATTCAATGGCATCAACATCACAAGCTACTTAGATTTGTTTGAAGAGCAAGCTATGATTTTTTATCTTCCCGAAGATCTTTTGATATCATTCTTTGAACAAGTTATTGATAGCTCTATCATAAACCATGTCACTCAATATGATAGTCTTCCTTGGAGTGATTTTAGAAAGGAGATTCTCAAAGAATTCTATCTTGAAGATTATAGCCAACATAATCGGGATGGATTCTTACAATGGGTCAATTCACCAAAGCCTAGTGGCTCTATTACTCACTTACAAAATGAGTATAATAGACGCTATGAACAACTTCCTGATGAGGATAAGATAACTTTCGAACTTGATCTTGTGATCAATTTTCTTAAGCTTCTTCATCCTGAAACTCGTAGGGAAGTTGAACGGCGATTAGAAGAACCGGATAAGTACTATGGTCTTACTGAAAATGGGCAAAAAGTGCATAAAGTAGTAGAGGCTGTAGCCCATAGACATCAAAGACAATCCATGCTTTATGAGCAAACTAGTCTTCCTCAAGCTAGCCTTCCACAAACTAAGGAGCAAGTTAGAGAACAATCCCATGCTATGATTTTTGACTCTACTCCTATTCCTCAAATGATGGAGCCTACTCAACGTTTTAAAGTAGAGCCAAATAAAAGTGTAGTTGAACAATCTCAAGTGGAAATTCTCACTAAGAAATGGAAAGTCTTATTGCTACACAATCCAATTTGGCCAAGACTATAGATGAGTTACAATCTAATTACACCAAAAATTTCCAAAGTCAAATGAGCCCAATGTCTTTTCAAGAGCCTAATCAACATGTTATAGCTACCACTCAAAATCCACAAGTAGCTCCTACTCAAGCATATCAAGTTCCTCCAATGCATAATCCTTCAATGCAAAATCCTCATCCTCATGTGCAAAATCCTCAAATGTATCAAAACATGTATCCTAAAGCTTCTCAAATAGCTTTTCAAAATCCTCAAAATCAAAATTTTCATAATCATCAACCGTATAATATGGAAGCTCCTCTTGCACCTCAAGTACCACATTTTGCTCCCCAAGCTCCTCAAATACATCAATTGCCTTTTCAAAATCCTAATTATCCTGTTCAAGCAATACCTTATCAACAAAATCCACAATTTCAAAATTTCCCACCACAAGTTAATCAAAATCCTCAAAATCAGAATGGTTTTGTGTGTGGCCCTCGTAGGTGTCCTCGGTGTGATTCATTAGAGCACTTTTTGAGAGATTGTGAACTATTGAAGGCTGCTAAGGAGCAACCACTAGTAATAGACATAGACAAGAAAATCTGTGACTATCGATCTAGGCTACCTTTGCAAGCAAATTATGGTAAGGGAGGAATGAAAAAACACTATGAAAATATAACCATAACGGATGTAGGAACTAGAGGAGTGAAACTAGAAGCTCTTGATGAGCAACAAGTAGAATCAAGTAAACTGACAAAGGAAGGTGATTTCTCCATAGAGGCTTTAGTAAGAGCACGAGATGAGATTAGGAGAATAATGGCTTGGGAATCGCCGATAGAAGATCAATCTCTTATTTCTCATATATCCAATATAGAAGAAAAATGAAAAGAGATGAAGTTGAGCCTAGTGAAAGAAGAGTGACTCGAAAACAAACCTCAGAGAGAATAGAAACAATCATAGAGAAAGGAGAAACATCACTCCAAAGAAAAAAAACAAGAATCACAACCCAATGAAAAAAAACAAGAGAAGAAACAAAAAGGGAAGAAGAAACAAAACCAAAGCCTTTAGATAAACAAGAACAATCAAAACAAACTGAACAACAAACACGAGAACATGAACAAAAACAAGATCCTGAGCAAAAACAAAAGAAACCAAAGATAAAACCTAAAGCCATCTTGATTTCGGAAATTGAGAGAAAAATAGATCCTATGGAGATTTTAGATGAGATTTTGCTTAAGAGTCAAGTGACTGTCTTTAGAACAAGTTTTCTCTATTGCAAAGCCTATTTTAAAAGATAACTTTATAGGCCTAATTAAAAGGAAGAGGTTTCCGCTTAATCTAGATACTGAGATGCAAGATTCTCTACATTAAGATCAAGCTATGAAAGAAGCCTTAAACTTTGATGAATCTGATGAAGAGGACTTTGATGATGATGAAGTAAATGTTAATAAAAATTTCTTAGGACCTATTCAACCTGACCATGAAAATCATGAAAACAATCCTGAAAGTCACTTTAAAAGAAAATTTTGGTCTAGAGGTACATCAGAGATGCATGTTAAAATAGGAAATGATAAGAACACTATCACTGTAAATGCATTAGTAGATTTCGGCTCCGAAATCAATGTGATTTCAAGAGAAGTCTATGATAAGTTTCGATGGCCCATAGATAAAAATTATGGATGGCATATGAGAACTGCAGATAATGGTGTAGGTACGCTGTATGGAGCTTGTGCTAGTGTGCCCATATCCATAGGAGGAATCACAAAAGAGTTTCACTTTTTTATTCAAGATAACTGCTCCTATGAAGTTCTCTTAGGTCAACCCTTTATTTGTGAGAGTCGTATGGAAACAAAAGCCATGGATGATGGGTCTACCTATGTTAGATTTAAGTCTAACGATGGAATGCAATCACTTCAAGTCATGACGGTAGGAGTGAATCATCCTAGGAATCGATTGTCAATTAGAAAGAAACCTATTGTTACTCAAGGTCATGAGCATGCTTGTAGTGATTGTGCACCTCGATTCATGTTTGGAGCTACATATGATGAAAATTTTGGATAGAATCCATTGTTGAGCAGGACAATAGTGGATATTGGTTTGACATCTCGCATTCAACCAACATGTACAATAGTTTGTCACTTTGTTTTCCACATTCTAGATTAGATTTTCTTCATAAGAGTCAATTGTCCAAGTCTTTTATCCAAAAAACCCAAAAAAATTATAAAAACAACAAAATCATGGATCATGATGAGAACATTGAGCATGTGATTGAAACATTTCATTGTTTCTCTACTCTTGAGGAGTTAGAGTTATGTCTTCAACAAAATTCTAATTCCCATATTATTCTTCTTTCTTCCCTTGATGAGTATGCTCTAATCCAGGAATATGCTCTCAATGTTGACAAGTGCTCAACATTTAACCAAACACATGATGCCTTAGTTGAAACAAAGTACAAAACTGTAGACAAAAAATTCAAACCCATAGCTCAACCATTACGTCAAGGAAGTAATGAAAAAATTATTGATATGAAAAATGATCCAATTCTTCGGGATAAGAAAAACATAGGACATACATTCACGGATGAGACAATCAAATAGGTGAAAATTGGTAGAGATGATGACTTTATTTTGCCAGCAGAGAGAGATAAATTTGAGAGAGTTATATGGAGCCATGGAAAAGCCTTTACTATGTATCCTCATGAGATTGGTTGTGTAGATCCTAAGCTAGTTGCACCCATGATAATCTTTACTATTCCATATATTCCATGGAATCTTCGCCCTATACCAGTTCGAAAGGCTCACTTACTTGAGCTAATGAAACTACTTAAGGAGAAGATAAACATGAGAATTTTAGAGCCATCTTTTGCACCTTACTCAAATCGATGGTTCACTGTGCCTAACAAGAATGGGAAACTATGTTTTCTGCTAACAAACCTATTATATTGACTGTTGATACTAGTCCTATTGGTATAGGTTGGGTCATAAGTCAAGATGATAGTGAAAGGAATAGATATGCAATTAGGTTTGGTGCCAAAATTCTACATGAAAAACAACGAAAATATGCACACATCAAACGAGAACTATGGGGTATGGTAACAACTTTGAAAACAGACAAAGCATATTTCATTGGTGCAAATGTCAAAGTTGAGACTGATTGTTTTCCTCTCATTGGAATGATAGCCAATTGTTCATCTCCTGATATAGCCATGCTTAGATGGATCTCATATATTAAGTTCATAAATCCTGAGTTAGTTCATATTTGAGGTAAGTCAAACTCAGTTGCTGATATGTTATCGAGAGCTAGATTTGATGATGATCTTGAAAGTGATCTAATAAAGAATGTGAATTTAGTTGACTATGTTCCACATATATATATGAGTATGAGAAATTTCATGAGTCTGAGTACGAAAATGAATGGAGAGACATAAGAAAGTATCTAAGTACACTCCAACCATTACCTACCTGGACTGAATAGATTGCGTAACATTAGGAAACGAGCTTATAACTTTTTCCTATGTAATGGTTATTGTTGGAGCCATGCTAAGGGTAAGGTTAAGAATCCACAACGAGTCCTAGGAAAATGAGGTCTTCAATTGCAAGTAATGAAGGAAATGTATGAGACATTATGGGCACGTCATAAAGGATTTTCTAGAAGATATGAAAATATTAGAAGTATCTATTATTGGCCTAGGATGTATGTTGACATTAGTAGCTATGTTTCTACATGTTCTACTTGTCAACTTCATTCATCAGTCAAACATAGAGATCCGTTGCATCCTACTTATCCACCTTGTATTCACTACAAGTGGGTAGTAGATCTTGTAACTATGCCTAAAGGTATTGACAAAATCCATTACATTGTACTTGCAAGAGAAGACTTAACTAATCATGTAGAGGGACGTGCACTACGATCTAAGACCACTTACAATGTTTGCAAATTCTTGCTTGAAGATGTAATAAGTCGCTTTGGGTACATAGAGAAAGTAGTTGCCGATCGTGGAGAGTTAAATGCGAGAGAAGCTAAAGAGTTCTTTGAGCGTCATGATATTCGTTTGTCTCTCACTACTCCATATATTCCAGAGGCCAATGGTAAAATAGAGAGAGGGCATCGACCTATTGTGAAAGCCATACTTAAAGCATGTAACGGTGACATCAAATGATGGCCTAGATTCTTACCTTTTGCACTTTGGGCAGATAGAATGACATGCATACGTACTACTGGATATATGCCTGCTGAACTCATGTACTCTCAAAAACCATTGTTTCCAATTCAGTCTCATATTTCTCCATGGTCAAATTTACCTTGGTCTGAAAACATGTCTACTGATGATTTTTTGAGTTTGTGCATTAAACAGTTAGAACAGGGTAAATTAAGACTTGATGATGCCATTGAAAAATTAAGAGAATCTAGAATGAAGAACAAGCATTATTTTGATAAAACTCATCGATTGCGTCCTAAGCCAATTGAAGTAGGAGATTGGGTGCTCATTTATGATAGTACATTTGACTCTCAATATGATGCACACAAAAAGCTCACTCAATAGTGGTTTGGGCCATACATTGTATCAAAAGTCAACAACAATGGTACGTATGCTCTTTGTGAATTAAATGGTGTTGCACTAAAAACTTTGATTGCAGGTAAAAGGATAAAGCTATTCAAGAAACGTGATAATGATGAGTACATTTCGGATGATGCCATTGAAGAAGATAACAACAATGAAGCCGATTCATAAACAAGAGTATCCATGTTATTAAAAAAAAAGTAAAATAAAAAAATAAAAAACATATAAAAATATCATTAATTTTTCAAGTTTATGTTGCTTTGTTTTTCTCATTCTATTTTTTTTCCGTTCTCGTTTCATGCATGTTTGTTTTCAGTCTTTGCATTGCATTGCATATCCACATGAGTCAAAAAAAAAAAGGTAAATGATAATTTCTCTACTTGTGTAAAATTGTATCTTAAGTAGTAACTTATCTACTAAGAAATGGATTATAATCTAGGATTGTGGAAAGATAGGGCATGTAGATTTGGAGGTTTATTTTGGTGACATGACTTTAATATATAAACATGCATATGTATCCTGTATCGAAAGCATAATTGTTGAAATCCTAGCTCTTGCTCTTGCATGTTTTTACATCCTTAGCCCATCTCACAACATTTGTATCGGAGTTTAAACGACTGTTCTCCATCATAAAAAATGGTTGTACCTTGTATCGGGGTTTAACTTTTCCCCGTGATAATAAAAAAGAAAAACTTTATGTTACCAGGAAGTTTACACTTTCTTCCACCTCAAAAAAGTGATTGTAACCATAAAGTTGCCGAATCATCATCAAAAAAAAAAAAAAACAAGCCAAAGGAACATAAAGAGGCATAGTAGAATAAATCACGGGCTATATAGGCAGATTTATGCATTAGTGGAGTTTAGTTAGATTTCCTTGCATGTTATTATAGAAAGAGCATATTCATATTTATGTAGGAAAGGAGTTGATCTAAAATAAGCCAAAGATGAAAGATGGCTCTTGAAAATCCTAAATCTTTGTTTATAATCATATTTAAGGTAGATTGCTTTATGAAAAAGGTACAAATTTTTCTTCAAGATGAGAGGAACTGATGCTTAAAACGACTCAATACATCCACTTACAGTTCATATTGATGCTTGTTTGTTTTCTTTCTTGTTGTCAATGTTGCTTGTTCATTTGCATATACGTTGCCTGTTTGTTCATGCATATTCATGTTGCGTGTTTCAATTCTTTCTTTCATGCAAATTTTGCTTCATGTCATGTTGCCTACTCATTCATGCATATGATCAATTTTTCCTTTCATGTATGTTGCCTATAAAATAATTTGATGCCTGGAACATTTTGTTTTTCACAGATACTAGAGTGGCGCTTCCGGAGGAATCATAGGTTTAGTGGGGGTTAAAGTTGTCGAGATTTTCCCTCTTCTCTCACTCATGAAAGCCTACAGGAAACACATTCGGTGAAGGTAGCCAGAATTCCCTAAGAAGTCCAAGATGCATCAAGGATGTCAAAGGGACTTCACATGCAAACTTTGGAAGAAATCGAGCAAATCTAGGGTTGCAGTCAAAGCTGGTCAAACTTTGGAAATTAGGGCAAAAATTTCAATGTCTCCAAATCACATGAAAATTCATATACTTCTAGAGCCTATCAAAGGCAGTCTATAGCCGAACTTTCACATGAAAATGGATTTTCTAGCACATTGATATGCCATGTGCATTTTGTAAAAAATTTTACAAAATTTTGTATAGGAATTTTTGTTAGCCATATGGTTTGGCATGTATAAAGACCATATGTGGCTACATATTTGCACAAAGTTTCAAGGCTATCAGAGCTTCCTAGACACCTTAATGCCACCTTGCAAGCTTCCAAATGTAGTCAAACTTGTACAAGGAAGATTCAGATGGGAGTTTTTTTTTGCATATTCCTAAAGGAGGCCTTTCAAAACATAGTCCTACAAAGTTTTATCTTCATCAAAGGATATTTGAAGGGTCAAAGAGCACCAAATCCAATTTTCAAGGTCACCGTAGTTTTCTAAAATAAGTAGATTAAAGGCTTGAAGGATTGCCACATGGCAAAATATGATTGAACCATGTTGTACGATCAAGATGAGCTCATATTCAAGGGTGGAGATGCACTAAAGCATAAAGGAAGGAGGATCCACGAGTTTTTTCATCAAAGAAGACTTTTTTGATAGTTAAAGATCAATAATGCAAAGCTTCTCCAAAAATAGTGGCTTATCTTATCCGAATTGATGTCAACACTGATCCGACGGTCCAGATCATCCCCAGATCCAATGGTCGAGAATGAAGGTGCCTGAATTTCACTCCTTTACACTATATTTGATAGAAAGAACAATTCCAAGCCATTGATTTGATTAATCAAATGGTTGTAATCGAAAGTAGTGATCCTAGAGTTGAGAGTTGATTTCTCTAGATCCAAGGGCCCAAATTCATTCAAAAAACTATATAAACCCCCCTCCAAACTCCTAGAGCATCATTGTTAGGCATCCATAGGGCTCTTGCTAGCTTAAGGTTTCCTTGAGACGATCACCCTCGGTTGAGCAACTGAGGATCCAAGGTGGGCTAGTATGAGTATAGTACCTAGTTTAAAATTTAAGTTAGAACTCCAATCTAGGATAGGCTCTTGAAACCAGCATCTCTATCTTGACTCACCCTCGGTGGAGCGTGTGAGTGAGTTAGAGCTGGTTTTAATGAGTCTTAGACTTCTTTAGTTAGACGTTACGAGCCTAGACATACATAGGGTCAATGAAGTGAAACTCATCTTCTTACGTGGGACATTCGATTGAGCTGTAATGGTTTGAAAGTCGGAACCGCCTTTGATCAATAGACTGCTCAGCTTGACGTATCACGACGATCTTATACATGTATCTTAATTCAATTCCTTTTAATTCATGTCACTTATCACTTGTCGCTCGTCTCTTGTCTCTCAATCTCTTAAGTATTTTTACATGTCTTCTATTTTCTTCTATGTGTGAGAAGGCTCCGCAGTATTGTGTTGAACCAGTGAGGATGTTTCATTGAGCTTGTGATTAAACTCTATCATCATAAATCACTTGCATGCATATAATCCATACATACCCATACATATTGATTAGTTTCTGAAAGTGTATAAGAAGCTCCAATATTGGACCATTCTTCGTTTCGATACTGATTTATGTGTATAGGTAGGTAATGGTTGTAGTGTACTTAGATACTTTCCTATGTCTATCCATTCATTTTTGTACTCAAAGTCATGAAATTTCTCATACTCATATATATGTGGAACATAGTCAACTAAATTCATATTCTTTATTAGATCACTTTCAAGATCATCATCAAATCTAGCTCTCGATAATATATCAGCAACTAAGTTTGACTTACCTGAAAGGCTATCATTCCAATGAGAGGCAAACAACCAGTCTCAACTTTGGCATTTGCACCAATGAAATATTCTTTGTCTTTTTTCAAAGCTGTTACCATACCCCATAGTTCTCGTTTGATCTGTGGATATTTTTGTTGTGTTTCATGTAGAATTTTGGCACCAAACCTAATTACATATCTATTCCTTTCACTATCATCTTGACTTATGACCCAACCTATACCAATAGGACTAGTATCAACAGTCAATATAATAGGTTTGTTAGCAGAATAGTCTACACGCTTAAGGATGGGAGCTTCAAGCAATAATTTCTTCAATTTACGCATAGCTTGAGTGTGTTTGTCAGTCCAAATAAATTTTCGTTTCTACCTCAACAAGTCATAGAGACAATCAACAAGGTGAGCAAAGTGTGGAGTCCAAATAACATAAAAGATGCAAGCACCAAGAAATCTACGTACCTCACTCACGTTGTTACATGTTTCAAAAATCTTGCTAATGGCATCAACTTTTTGTGGGTATGGCTTTCGACCATAATGGCCACATAAATGCCCAACAATAAGAACCTCTTTAACACCAAAAACAAGTTTTTCTATGGAAAATGTGAGACCTACCTCTTCAAATCGTTGAAATATTCTTTCACAATCAAAGATATGATCAAGAACAAATTTACGACATCCAGATGAATCTAAAGTAATGTCCTTTACACGTTCCTCACTCCCTTTAATTTGAATATCATCAATGAATGGCATAGTTATATGAGTGATAAAATCATGTAAGATCATATTCATAGCACTCAACATATGAGCCACAGAATTAGTCACTCCTTGAGGTAAGGTACACATTCGCACTAAGCCTAAAGGAGTTTTCATTATGGTTATGTCACGAGTGTCAATTGCTAATTGGAATTGCTCATATCCAGAATATAAATCACCCATTGAATAGATAGAATGTCCTGAACAACAATAAGAACCTCGTTAACACCAAAAACAGATTTTTCTATGGAAAATGTGAGACCTACCTCTTCAAATCATTGAAATATTATTTCACAATCAAAGATATGGTCAAGAACAAATTTACAACATTCAAATGAATCTAAAGTAATGTGCTTTACACGTTCCTCACTCCCTTTAATTGAAATATCATCAATGAATGGAATAGTTATATGAGGGATAAAATCATGTAAGACCATATTCATAGCACTCATCATATGAGCCACAGAATTAGTCGCTCCTTGAGGTAAGGTACACTTTCGCACTAAGCCTAAAGGAGTTTTCATTGTGGTTATGTCACGACTATCAATTGCTAATTGGAATTGGTCATATCCAGAATATAAGTCACCCATTGAATAGATACAATGTCTTGAAAATGATTAAGCAAACTCATCTACAATGGGTCCTGTTCCTACATTCCTTATGGTGACTTTATTGACGGGTTGGAGATCTTGAATAAAACGTAGTTTCCCATTCTTTTTAGGCATAGTGAACCATCAATTTGAGTAGCAAAAGATGGCTCTAAAATTCTCATGTTTATCTTCTCCTTAAGTAGTTTCATTAGCTCAGGTAAGTGAGCCTTTGGAACTCGTATAGGGCGAAGATTCCATGGAATATGTGGAATAGTAAAGATTATCATGGGTGCAACTAGCTTAGGATCTACACAACCAATCTCATGAGGATACATAGTAAAGGCTTTTCCATGGATCCATATAACTCTCTCAAATTTATCTCTCTCTGCTGGCAAATGAAAGTCATCATCTCTACCAATTTTCACCTGTTTGATTGTCTCATCCGTGAATGTATGTCCTATAATTTTCTTATCCCAAAGAATTGGATCATTTTTCACATCAATAATTTTTTCATTACATCCTTCAGGTAATGGTTGAGCTATGGGTTTGATTTTTTTGTCTACATCTTTGTACTTTGTTTCAACTAAGGCATCATGTGTTTGGTTAAATGTTGAGCACTTGTCAACATTGAGAGCATATTCCTGGATTAGAGCATACTCATCAAGGGAAGAAAGAAGAATAATATGGGAATTAGAATTTTGTTGAAGACATAACTCCTAACTCCTCAAGAGTAGAGAAACAATGAGATGTTTCAATCACATGCTAAATGTTCTCATCATGTTCCATGATTTTGTTGTTTTTATAAATTTTTTGGGTTTTTTGGATAAAATACTTGGACAATTGACTCTTATGAAGAAAATCTAATATAGAATGTGGAAAACAAAGTGACAAACTATTGTACATGTTGGTTGCATATCCACTGTTGTCACGCTCAACAATGGATTCTATACGAAATTTTGATCATATGTAGCTCCAAACATGAATGCACAATCACTACAAGCATGCTCATGACTCTGAGTAGCAATATGTTTCTTTCTAATTGACAATCGATTCCTAGGATGATTCACTCCTATCGTCATGACTTGAAGTGATTGCATTCCATCCTTAGACTTAAATCTAGCATAGGTAGACCCATCATCCATGGCTTTAGTTTCCATACCATTTACTTCATCATCATCAAAGTCCTCTTCATCAGATTCATCAAAGTTTAAGGCGTCATTCATAGCTTGATCTTGATCTAGAGAATCTTGCATCTCAGTATCTAGATTAAGTGGAAACCTCTTCCTTTTAATTAGGCCTATAAAGTTATCTTTAAAAATAGGCTTTGCAATAGAGGAAACTTGTTCTAAAGACATAGTCACTTGACTCTTAAGCAAAATGTCATCTAAAATCTCCATAGGATCTATTATTCTCTCAATTTCTGAAATCAAGATGGCTTTAGGTTTTCTGTTTGGTTTCTTTTGTTTTTGCTCATGATCTTGTTTTTGTTCATGTTCTTGTGTTTGTTCTTCAATTTGTTTTGATTGTTCTTGTTTATCTAAAGGCTTTGGTTCTATTTTTCTTTGCATTTTCTTCTTCCCTTTTTCTTTTTTCTCTTGTTTTTGTTCATTGGGTTGTGATTCTTGTTTTTGTTCATTGGGTTGTGATTCTTGTTTTTTATCTTTGGATTGTGATTTTTCTCCTTGCTCTATGATTCTTTCTATTCCCTCTGAGCTTTGTTTTCGAGTCACTCTTCTTTCACTAGGCTCAACTTCATCTCTTTTTCGTTTTTCTTCTACATTGGATATATAAGAAATAAGAGATTGATCATCTATCGGTGATTCCCAAGCCGTTATTCTCCTAATCTCATCTCGTGCTCTTACTAAAGCCTCTATGGAAAAATCACCTTCCTTTGTCGGTTTACTTGATTCTACTTGTTGCTCATCAAGAGCTTCTAGTTTCACTCCTCTAGTTCCTACATCCATTATGGTTATATTTTCATAGTGCTTTTTCATTCCTCCCTTACCATAATTTCCTTGCAAAGGTAGCCTAGATCGATAGTCACATATTTTCTTGTCTATGTCTATTACTAGTCGTTGCTCCTTAGCAGCCTTCAATAGTTCACAATCTCTCAAAAAGTGCTCTAACGAATCACACCAAGGACACGTACGAGGGCCACACACAAAACTATTTTGATTTTGAGGATTTTGATTAATTTGTGGTGGGAAATTTTGAAATTGAGGATTTTGTTCATAAGGTATTGCTTGAACAGGATAATTAGGATTTTGAAAAGGCAATTGATGTATTTGAGGAGCTTGGGGAGCAACATGTGGTACTTGAGGTGCAAGAGGAGCTTCCATATTATACGGTTGATGATTCTGAAAATTTTGATTTTGAGGATTTTGAAAAGCTATTTGAGAAGCTTGAGGATACATGTTTTGATACATTTGAGGATTTTGCACATGAGGATGAGGATTTTGCATTGAAGGATTATGCATTGGAGGAACTTGATATGCTTGAGTAGGAGCTACTTGTGGATGTTGATTGGTAGCTAAATCATGTTGATTAGGCTCTTGAAAAGACATTGGACTCATTTGATTTTGGAAAGTTTTGGTGTAATTAGATTGTAAAGCATCTATAGTCTTGGCCAAAATTGGATTGTGTAGCAATAATTATTTCCATTTGCTTAGTGAGAATTTCCACTTGAGATTGTTCAACTACACTTTTATTTGGCTCTACTTTAAAACCTTGAGTAGGCTCCATCATTTGAGGAATAGGAGTAGAGTCAAAAATCATAGCATGGGATTGTTCTCTAACTTGCTCCTTAGTTTGTGGAAGGCTAGCTTGAGGAAGACTAGTTTGCTCATAAAGCATGGATTGTCTTTGATGTCTATGGGCTACAACCTCTACTACTTTACGCACTTTTTGCCAATTGTGAGTAAGACCATAGCACTTATCCGGTTCTTCTAATCGTCGTTCAACTTCCGTACGAGTTTCAGGATGAAGAAGCTTAAGAAAATTGATCACAAGATCAGGTTCCAAAGTTATCTTATCCTCATCAGGAAGTTGTTCATAACATCTAATATAATCATTTTGTAAGTGAGTAATAGAGCTACTAGGCTTTGGTGAATTGACCCATTGTAAGAATCCATCCCGATTATGTTGGCTATAATCTTCAAGATATAATTCTTTGAGCATCTCCTTTCTAAAATCACTCCAAGGAAGACTATCGTATTGAGTGACACGGTTTATGATAGAGCTATCAATAGGTTGTTCAAAGAATGATATCAAAAGATCTTCGAGAAGACCAAAAATCATAGCTTGCTCTTCAAACAAATATAAGTAGCTTGTGATGTTGATGCCATTGAATTTTCCCTTCTCTCTCAACATAGAAGAGACTATTCTTTGTCCTTGTTTCTCAAAAATAAGGTATTTGAATCCTTCCTCCATCTTATGTGAATAAGCAAGTGATGCACGATGCTCTAGATCTCTCACAAATGCATTTACTTCACGACGAAGATGTGCATGATACTGTGAGAAATCCAGTGCAACACTCAAGACTGATGATGATATGATAAGGATATGGATCACAACCTCCCAACAAGATCAGAAGCAAATGCCACGAAGCGTTTCACCTCCGGTTCAAATGTGGAGGTGATCGCAATCTAGGTGGATCGGGTTCAGTTATGGCACACACAGGGTGTATGAAGCTAATGAATGTTGGAAGGTCTAAGGACATGAAAGTGAAATTAATGTTGAGTATGGAGAAGAGAAAGATGTTGAAATGATTATGGGAATGGGAATGTAGGAGTGCAAGTTAGATTTATGAACATGACTGATAAGAATGAAAGAGAACCATACACACGAATCAAATTTGGAAGGAAGAATAGTCCATTGAAGGAGCTTCTTAAACACTTCCTAAATCTAATCCATATGCATAGTCTTCTTTGGATGATATGTATGCATGATGAGAATAGTTGGAATCCTTACACATAAATCAGTTTTGAAAGGAAGAATGGTCCAATATGGGAGCTTCTTATACACTTTTTGAAACTAATCAATATGTATGGGTATGTATAGATTATATGCATGCAAGTGAATTATGATGATATAGTTTAATCACAAGCTCAATGAAACATCCTCACTGGTTCAACGCAATACTACAGAGCCTTCTCACACATAGAAGAAAATAGAAGACATGTAAAAATACTTAAGAGATTGAGAGACAAGAGACAAGAGACAAGTGACAAGTGACATGAATTAAAAGCATTTGAATTAAGATACGTGTATAAGATCGTCGTGATGTGTCAAGCTAAGCAGTCTACTGATCAAAGGCGGTTCCGACCTTCAAACCATGACAGTTCAACTGAATGTCACACGTAAGAAGATGAGTTCCACTTCATTGACCCTATGTATGTCCAGGCTCGTAACGTCTAACTAAAGAAGTCTAAGACTCATTAAAACCAGCTCTAACTCACTCACATGCTCCACGGAGGGTGAGTCAAGATAGAGATGCTGGTTTCTCCTAGATTGGAGTTCTAACTTAAATTTGAAACTAGGTACTATACTCATACTAGCCCACCTTGGATCCTCACTCGCTTAACCGAGGGTGATCGTCTCAAGGAAACCTTAAGCTAGCAAGAGCCCTATGGATGCCTAACAATGATGCTCTAGGAGTTTGGAGGGGGGTTTATATAGTTTTTTGAATGAATTTGGGCCCTTGGATCTAGAGAAATCAACTCTCAACTCTAGGATCACTACTTTCGATTACAACCATTTGATTAATCAAATCAATGGCTTGGAATTGTTCTTTCTATCAAATCTAGTGTAAAGGAGTGAAATTTAGGTGCCTTCATTCTCCACCATTGGATGTGGTGATGATCTGGACCGTCAGATCAGTGCTGACATCAATTCGGATAAGATAAGCCATATTTTTGGAGAAACTTTACATTATTGATCTTTAACTATCAAAAAAGTCTTCTTTGATGAAAAAACTATTGGATCCTCCTTCCTTTATGCTTTAGTGCATCTCCACCCTTGAATATGAGCTGATCTTGACCGTACAACATGGTTCAATCATATTTTGCCATGTTGTAGCCCTTCAAGCCTTTAATTTTCTTATTCTAGAAAATTGTGGTGACCTTGAAAACTGGATTTTGTGCTCTTTGACCCTTAAAATATCCTTTGATGAAAATAAAAGTTTGTAGGACTAAGTTTTGAAAGGCCTCCTTTAGGAATATGCAAAAAAAACTCCCATTTGAATCTTCCTTGGACAAGTTTGACTACATTTGGAAGCTTGCAAGGTGGCATTAAGGTGTCTAGGAAGCTCTGATAGCCTTGAAACTTTGTAAAAATATGTAGCCACATATGCTCTTTATACATGCCAAACCATATGGCTAACAAAAATTCCTATATAAAATTTTGTAGGGTCTAAGTGGAGAAATTACATTTTTTACAAAATGCACATGGCATATCAATGTGCTAGGAAATCCATTTTCATGTGAAATTTGGGCTATAGACTGCCTTTGATAGGCTTTACAAGTATATGAATTTTCATGTGATTTGGAGATATTGAAATTTTTGCCCTAATTTCCAAAGTTTGACTAGCTTTGACTGCTACCTGTCATGGACACAAAGAAAGCCATCTCAAATCTCAAATTCCATGTCAATTTCCTATATCTCATGTTTGGTTAAGATTTTGGAGAAACTAATGGCACCATTGTGTCCGGAATGGGCCAAAACCCCAAGATTGTCTGCTTTGCTGAATTCTGACACTCGGAGGTCTTGTTTCCAATTGATGACATCATCGATGACATCATCAAATCGTAACCGATCTTGAAAACCTATAAAAGGAGGGGTTGTCCACATTCATAATCATTCTTGTGGATGCCAGTCTTGGGAGCTCAAGGAGTCGTGACCACCAAGTAAGTACTCTCCAAGTTCTAGTTCTTGTTCTTGTCTTGTTCCTTGTTCCAGTCCTGTCTAGTCTTGTATCCAAGACATCTTGTCTTGTCCTCTTGTAATCTCGTAGTACGAGATCTTCTTGAGTTCTTTCTTGTATCTAGTTCATCTCCTAGAAGGGAGTTCTTGTAACCCAGATATCTTGTTCCATACTTACGATCCCGGGTTGTGGGATCTCCTGTATCATCTTTAGTCCAGTTTTCCATACCTATTGGTCCCAGGTTGTGGGACGGATTGTATCAGTTACATATTCTTGTACCATTTTCCCTACGTGGGTGTTCTTGTAATCAGAAGTGCATTTCCGAAATCTTACCTAGTGTAGTCAGAGAGCACAATCTAGTGCTCCCCTGACATTTTGGCAAGACTATCCACATCAAGACCGTGCCAAGCATGATGGACACCATATCCATACTCAAAAATATCGAGTCTACTCTAGATGATATATATAAAAAAACTTCAAGACTTTGAATGAAGGTTGCAACAAGGTGATCGTTCAGTTGGCAAATTTGCATCAGACTTCAAAATTGTATTTCAAGGATCCCCACATCAAGAAGACTATCTAGTTAATCGATTTCAAAGTGGTCTCAGAGATGAAATAAAGGTTTGTTTATCCTCTACATCTCAATTAAAAACTTTAGATGAAGCTATCAATCAAGCAATTCAGTGTGAGAATCAGTTGGTAAAACAAAGCCAAGTCCAAGAGTCAGAAGTCTTAAATAATGAAGACACTATTCCTCAAGAATTAAGTCAAGAATCTTTGAAGGCCAAGAAGTCATTACGAATGATATGGAGCATACAATTTATCAAGATAACAAGAAGATAAAGGAAAAGAAGGAGTTCATGTTCAATCAAGGAGTTGTGCTTACTCACGACACTCCATCAAAGATCTTGGAAACACCCACTAAAAGCTCAAAGGACCTATCTTGTCATGAAAGTAAGGAAGCTCAAGAAAGACCAAGTCCTTCACCACCTTTCAAGATTAAGGATCATGAAGAATTTGAGGTTAATCATGTCTTAGATTCAACAATCTTGCGAGGATGATTGGAATGCTTTATTCATTGGAAAGCATATGACATGAGTGATCGTACTTGTGAACTTATAGAAAATCTTCAGAGAGCAAAACTCAAGGTTCGTGAATTCCATAAGAAGAATCCAATGAAACCCAAGCTAGAGAACATGGCCGCTCCTCGTGGAACTCGTCGCTTGAGGGGGAGGTGATGTCATGGACACAAAGAAAGCCATCTTAAACCTTAGATTCCATGTCAATTTCCTATATCTCATGTTTGGTTAAGATTTTGGAGAAACTAATGGCACCATTGTGTCCGGAATGTGCCAAAACCCCAAGATCGACCGCTTATTTGTTGAATTCTAACACTCAGATGTCTTGTTTTCAATTGATGATATCATTGATTACATCATCAAATCGTAACCGCCCTTGAAAACTTATAAAAAGAGGGGTTGGCCACATTCATAATCAGTCTTGTGGATGCCAGCCTTGGGAGCTCAAGGAGTCGTGACCACCAAGTAAGTACTCTCCAAGTTCCAGTTCTTGTTCTTGTCTTGTTCCTTGTTCAAGTCATGTCTAGTCTTGTATCCAAGACATCTTGTCTTGTCCTCTTGTAATCTCCTAGTATGAGATCTTGTTGAGTTCTTTCTTGTATCTAGTTCATCTCCTAGAAGGGAGTTCTTGTAACCCAGATATCTTGTTCCATACTTACGATCCCGGGTTGTGGGATCTCCTGTATCATCTTTATTCCAGTTTTCCATACCTATTGGTCCCGGGTTGTGGGACATATTGTATCAGTTACGTATTCTTGTATCATTTTCCCTACGTGGGTGTTCTTGTAATCAGAAGTGTATTTCCGAAATCTTGCCTAGTGTAGTCAAAGAGCACAATCTAGTGCTCCCCTAACACTACCCTAGATTTGCTCGATTTCTTCCAAAGTTTGCATGTGAACTCCCTTTGACATCCTTGATGCATCTTGGACGTCTTAGGAATTCTGGCTACCTTCACCGAATGTGTTTCATGTAGGCTTTCATGAGTGAGAGAGGAGGGAAAATCTCGACGACTTTCGCCCCCACTAAACCTGCGATTCCTCCGGAAGCGCCACTCTAGTATCTGTGAAAAACAAAATGTTCCAGACATCAAATTATTTTATAGGCAACATACATGGAAGGAAAAATTGATCATATGCATGAATGAGTAGGCAACGTGCCATGAAGCAAAATTTGCATGAAAGAAAGAATTGAAACATGCAACATGAATACGCATGAACAAATAGGCAACATATATGCAAATGAACAAGCAACATTGACAACAAGAAAGAAAACAAACAAGCATCAATATGAAGTGGAAGTGGATGTATTGAGTCGTTTTAAGCATCAGTTCCTCTCATCTTGAAGAAAAATTTGTACCTTTTATCATAAAGCAATCTACCTTAAATATGATTATAAACAAAGATTTAGGATTTTCAAGAGACATCTTTCATCTTTAGCTTATTTTAGATCAACTCCTTTCCTACATAAATATGAATATGCTCTTTCTATAATAACATGCAAGGAAATCTAACTAAACTCCACTAATGCATAAATCTGCCTATATAGCCTTTGATTTATTCTACTATGCCTCTTTATGTTCCTTTGACTTGTTTTTTTTTTCTGATGATGATGATGATTCGGCAACTTTATGGTTACAATCACTTTCTTGGGGTCGAAGAAAGTGTAAACTTCCTATTAATATGTAGTTTTTTTCTTTTCTGATGACGGGGAAAAATTAAACCCCGATACAAGGTACAACCATTTTTTATGACGGAGAACAGTCGTTTAAACTCCGATACAAGTGTTGTGAGATGGACTAAGGATGTAGAAACATGCAATAGCAGGACCTAGGATTTCAACAATTATGCTTTCGATACACGATACATATGCATGTTTATATATGAAAGTCCTATCAGCAAAATAAACCTCAAAATGTACATGCCCTATCTTTCCACAATCCTAGATTATAATCAATTTCTTAGTAGATAAGTTACTACTTTAGATACAATTTTACACAAGTAGAGAAATCATCATTTGCCTTTTTTTTTTACTCAAGTGATGTGGATATGCAATGCAATGCAAAGACTGAAAACAAACATGCATGAAACAAGGATGGAAAAAAAATAGAATGAAGAAAACAAAGCAACATAAACTTGAAAAATTAATGATATTTTTATATGTTTTTTATTTTTTTATTTTACTTTTTTTTAAATTTTATTTTATAACATGGATACTCTTGTTTATGAATCGGCCTCATTGTTGTCATCTTCTTCAATGGTATCATCCAAAATGTACTCGTCATTATCATGTTTCTTGAATAGCTTTATCTTTTTACCTGCAATCAAAGTTTTTAGTGCAACACCATTTAATTCACAAAGAGCATACATACCATTGTTGTTGACTTTTGATACAATGTATGGCCCAAACCATCGTTGAGTGAGCTTTTAGCGTGCATCATCAAGTCTTAATTTACCTTGTTCTAACTATTTAATGCGTAAACTCAAAAAATCATCAGTAGACATGTTTTCAGACCAAGGCAAATTTGATGATGCAAAAATATGAGACTGAATTGGAAACAATGGTTTTTGACAGTACATGAGTTCAGCAGGCATATCTCCAGTAGTACGTGTGCATGTCATTCTATCTACCCAAAGTGCAAAAGGTAAGAATCTAGTCCATTGTTTGATGTCACTGTTAAATGCTTTATATATGGCTTTCACAATAGGTGGATGCCCTCTCTCTATTTTACCATTGGCCTCTGGATTATATGCAGTAGTGAGAGACAAACGAATACCATGATGCTCAAAGAACTCTTTAGCTTCTCTCGCATTTAACTCTCCACGATCGGCAACTACTTTCTCTATGTACCCAAAGCGACTTATGACATCTTCAAGCAAGAATTTGCAAACATTGTAAGTGGTCTTAGATTGTAGTGCACGTCCCTCTACATGATTAGTTAAGTCTTCTCTTGCAATTACAATGTAACACATTTTGTCAATACATTTAGGCATAGTTACAAGATCTACTACCCACTTGTAGTGAATACAAGGTGGATAAGTAGGATGCAACGGATCTCTATGTTTGACTGATGAATGAAGTTGACAAGTAGAACATGTAGAAACATAGCTACTAATGTCAACATACATCCTAGGCCAATAATAGGTACTTCTAATTTTTTCATATCTTCCAAAAAATCCTTTATGACTTGCCCATAATGTCTCATGGATTTTCTTCATTACTTGCAATTGAAGACCTCGTTTTCCTAGGACTCGTTGTGGATTCTTAACCTTACCCTTAGCATGTCTCCAAAGATAACCGCTACATAGGATTCCATCTATTCTCGTCATGCATACATATCATCAAAAGAAGACTATGCATATGGATTAGAATTAGGAAGTGTTTAAGAAGCTCCTTCAATGGACCATTCTTCCTTCCAAATTTGATTCATGTGTATGGTTCTCTTTCATTCTTATCAGTCATGTTCATAAATCTAACTTGCACTCCTACATTCCCATTCCGATAATCATTTCAACATCTCTCTCTTCTCCATACTCAAAATTAATTTCACTTTCAAGTCCTTAAACCTTCCAAGATTCATTAGCTTCATACACCCTATGTGTGCCACGATCGGACCCGATCCAACCAGATTGCGATCACCTCCACATTTGAACCCGACGTGAAACGCTTCATGGCATTTACTTCTGATCTTGTTGGGAGGTTGTGATCCATATCTTTTGTTTCATATTTTTCATTGTCATCATATCATCATCATCATTCTTGAGTGTTGCACTCGATTTCTCACAGTATCGTGCACATCTTTGTCGTGAAGTAAACGCATTTGTGAGAGATCTAGAGCATCGTGCATCACTTGCTTATTCACATGAGATGGAGGAAGGATTCAAATCCCTTATTGTTTAGAAACAAGGCCAAAGAATAGTCTCTTCTATGTTGAGAGAGAAGGGAAAATTCAATGGCATCAACATCACAAGCTACTTAGATTTGTTTGAAGAGCAAGCTATGATTTTTTGTCTTCCCAAAGATCTTTTGATATCATTCTTTGAACGAATTGTTGATGGCTCTATCATAAACCGTGTCACTCAATATGATAGTCTTCCTTGGAGTGATTTTAGAAAGGAGATGCTCAAAGATTTCTATCTTGAAGATTATAGCCAACATAATCAGGATGGATTCTTACGATGGGTCAATTCACCAAAGCCTAGTAGCTCTATTACTCACTTACAAAATGAGTATATTAGACGCTATGAACAACTAACTGATGAGGATAAGATAACTTTGGAACATGATCTTGTGATCAATTTTCTTAAGCTTTTTCATCCTGAAACTCGTAGGGAGGTTGAACGGCGATTAGAAGAACCGGATAAGCACTATGGTCTTACTGACAATTGGCAAAAAGTGCGTAAAGTAGTAGAGGCTGTAGCCCATAGACATCAAAGACAATCCATGCTTTATGAGCAAACTAGTCTTCCTCAAGCTAGCCTTCCACAAAGTAAGGAGCAAGTTAGAGAACAATCCCATGCTATGATTTTTGACTCTACTCCTATTCCTCAAATGATGGAGCCTACTCAAGGTTTTAAAGTAGAGCCAAATAAAAGTGTAGTTGAACAATCTCAAGTGGAAATTCTCACTAAGCAAATGGAAAGTCTTATTGCTACACAATCCAATTTGTCCAAGACTATAGGTGCTTTGCAATCTAATTACACCAAAACTTTCCAAAATCAAATGAGCCCAATGTCTTTTCAAGATCCTAATCAACATGTTATAGCTACCAATCAAAATCCACAAGTGGCTCCTACTCAAGCATATCAAGTTCCTCCAATGCATAATCCTTCAATGCAAAATCCTCATCCCCATGTGCAAAATCCTCATCCCCATGTGCAAAATCCTCAAATGTATAAAAACATGTATCCTCAAGCTTCTCAAATAGCTTTTCAAAATCCTCAAAATCAAAATTTTCAGAATCATCAACCGTATAATATGGAAGCTCATCTTGCACCTCAAGTACCACATGTTGCTCCCCAAGCTCCTCAAATACATCAATCGCCTTTTCAAAATCCTAATTATCCTATTCAAGCAATACCTTATCAAAAAAATCCTCAATTTCAAAATTTCCCACCACAAGTTAATCAAAATCCTCAAAGCCAAAATGGTTTTGTGCGTGGCCCTCGTAGGTGTCCTTGGTGTGATTCGTTAGAGCACTTTTTGAGAGATTGTGAACTATTGAAGGCTGCTAAGGAGCAACGACTAGTAATAGACATAGAAAAGAAAATCTGTGACTATCGATCTAGGCTACCTTTGCAAGGAAATTATGGTAAGGGAGGAATGAAAAAAGACTATGAAAATATAACCATAACGGATGTAGGAACTAGAAGAGAGAAACTAGAAGCTCTTGATGAGCAACAAGTAAAATCTAGTAAACTGACAAAGGAAGGTGATTTTTCCATAGAGGCTTTAGTAAGAGCACAAGATGAGATTAGGAGAATAATGGCTTGGGAATCACCGATAGAAGATCAATCTCTTATTTCTCATATATCCGATGTAGAAGAAAAACGAAAAAGAGATGAAGTTGAGCCTAGTGAAAGAAGAGTGACTCGAACAAACCTCAGAGGGAATAGAAACAATCATAGGGCAAAGAGAAACATCACAATCCATAGATAAAAAACAAGAATCACAACCCAATGAACAAAAACAAGAATCACAACCCAATGAACATAAACAAGAGAAGAAAGAAAAAGGGAAGAAGACAACGCAAAGAAAAACAGAACGAAAGCCTTTAGATAAACAAGAAAAATCAAAAGAAACTGAAGAACAAACACGAGAACATGAACAAAAACAAGATCCTGAGCAAAAACAAAAGAAACCAAAGAGAAAACCTAAAGCCATCTTGATTTCAGAAATTGATAGAAAAATAGATCCTATGGAGATTTTAGATGACATTTTGCTTAAGAGTCAAGTGACTATGTCTTTAGAACAAGTTTTCTTTATTGCAAAGCCTATTTTTAAAGATAACTTTATAGGCCCAATTAAAAGGAAGAGGGTTCCACTTAATCTAGATACTGAGATGCAAGATTATCTAGATCAAGATCAAGCTATGAATGAAGCCTTAAACTTTGATGAATCTGATGAAGAGGACTTTGATGATGATGAAGTAAATGTTAATAAAAATTTCTTAGGACCTATTCAACCTAACCATGAAAATCATGAAAACAATTTTGAAAGTCACTTTAAAAGAAAATTTTGGTCTAGAGATACATCAAAGATGCATGTTAAAATAGGAAATGATAAGAACACTATCACTGTAAATGCATTAGTAGATTCTGGCTCCGAAATCAATGTGATTTCAAGAGAAGTCTATGATAAGTTTCGATGGCCCATAGATAAAGATTGTGGATGGCATATGAGAACTGCATATAATGGTGTAGGTACGCTGTATGGAGCTTGTGCTAGTGTGCCCATATCCATAGGAGGAATCACAGAAGAGTTTCGCTTTTTTATTCAAGATAATTGCTCCTATGAAGTTCTCTTAGGTCAACCCTTTATTTGTGAGAGTCATATGGAAATTAAAGCCATGGATGATGGGTCTACCTATGCTAGATTTAAGTCTAAGGATGGAATGCAATCACTTCAAGTCATGATGGTAGGAGTGAATCATCCTAGGAATCGATTGTCAATTAGAAAGAAACCTATTGTTACTCAGAGTCATGAGCATGCTTATAGTGATTGTGCACCTCGATTCATGTTTGGAGCTACATTTGATCAAAATTTTGGATAGAATCCATTGTTGAGCGGGACAACAATGGATATTGGTTTGACATCTCGCATCCAACCAACATGTACAATAGTTTGTCACTTTGTTTTCCACATTCTAGATTAGATTTTCTTCATAAGAGTCAATTGTCAAAGTCTTTTATCCAAAAAACCCAAAAAAATTATAAAAACAACAAAATCATGGAACATGATGAGAACATTGAGCATGTGATTGAAACATCTCATTTATTCTCTACTCTTGAGGAGTTAGAGTTATGTCTTCAACAAAATTCTAATTCCCATATTATTCTTCTTTCTTCCCTTGATGAGTATGCTCTAATCCAGGAATATGCTCTCAATGTTGACAAGTGCTCAACATTTAACCAAACACATGATGCCTTAGTTGAAACAAAGTACAAAACTATAGACAAAACAATCAAACCCATAGGTCAACCATTACCTCAAGGAAGTAATGAAAAAATTATTGATATGAAAACTGATCCAATTCTTCGGGATAAGAAAAACATAGGACATACATTCACGGATGAGACAATCAAACAGGTGAAAATTGGTAGACATGATGACTTTCTTTTGCCAGCAGAGAGAGATAAATTTGAGACTTATATGCAGCCATGGAAAAGCCTTTACTATGTATCCTCATGAGATTGGTTGTGTAGATCCTAAGCTAGTTGCACACATGATAATCTTTACTATTCCACATATTCCATGGAATCTTCGCCCTATACCAGTTCCAAAGGCTCACTTACCTGAGCTAATGAAACTACTTAAGGAGAAGATAAACATGAGAATTTTAGAGCCATCTTTTGCACCTTACTCAAATCAATGGTTCACTGTGCCTAAAAAGAGAAACTACGTTTTATTCAAGATCTCCAACCCGTCAATAAAGTCACCATAAGGAATGTAGCAATAGGACCCATTGTAGATGAGTTTGCTGAATCATTTTCAGGACATTCTATCTATTCAATGGGTGATTTATATTCTGGATATGACCAATTCTAATTAGCAATTGATAGTCGTGACATAACCACAATGAAAACTCCTTTAGTCTTAGTGCGAATGTGTACCTTACCTCAAGCAGCGACTAATATTGTGGCTCATATGATGAGTGCTATGAATATGGTCTTACATGATTTTATCCCTCATATAACTATGCCATTCATTGATGATATTCCAATTAAAGGGAGTGAGGAACGTGTAAAGGACATTACTTTAGATTCATCTGGATGTCGTAAATTTATTCTTGACCATATCTCTGATTGTGAAAGAATATTTCAACGATTTGAAGAGGTAGGTCTCAATTTTTCCATAGAAAAATCTGTTTTTGGTGTTAACAAGGTTCTTATTGTTGGACATTTATGTGGCCATTATGGTCAAAAGCCATACCCACAAAAAGTTGATGCCATTAGCAAGATTTTTGAAACATGTAACAATGTGAGTGAGGTACGTAGATTTCTTGGTGCTTGCATCTTTTGTGTTATTTGGATCCCCCACTTTGCTCATGTTGCTGATTGTCTCTATGACTTGTTGAGGAAGAAACAAAAATTTATTTGGACTGACAAACACACTCAAGCTATGCGTAAATTGAAGAAATTATTGCTTGAAGCTCCCATCCTTAAGCATGTAGACTATTCTGCTAACAAACCTATTCTATTGACTGTGGATACTAGTCCTATTGCTATACGTTGGGTCATAAGTCAAGATGATAGTGAAAGGAATAGATATGCAATTAGGTTTGGTGCCAAAATTCTACATGAAACACAACGAAAAAATCCGCAGATCAAACGAGAACTATGGGGTATGGTAACAGCTTCGAAAACAGACAAAGAATATTTCATTGGTGCAAATGTCAAAGTTGAGACTTATTGTTTGTCTCTCATTGGAATGATAGCCAATTGTTCATCTCTTGATATAGCCCTGCTTAGATGGATCTCATATATTAAGTTCATAAATCCTAACTTTGTTCATATTTTAGGTAAGTCAAACTCAGTTGCTGATATGTTATCGAGAGTTAGATTTGATGATGATCTTGAAAGTGATCTAATAAAAATGTAAATTTAGTTGACTATGTTCCACATATATATGAGTATGAGAAATTTCATGAGTCTGAGTACGAAAATGAATGGAGAGACATAGGAAAGTATCTAAGTACACTACAATCATTACCTACCTGGACTATGAATAGATTTCGTAACATTAGGAAACGAGCTTATAACTTTTTCCTATGTAATGGTTATCTTTGGAGGCATGCTAAGGGTAAGGTTAAGAGTCCACAACGAGTCCTAGGAAAACGAGGTCTTCAATTGGAAGTAATGAAGGAAATGCATGAGACATTATGGGTAGGTCATAAAGGATTTTTTGGAACATATGATAAAATTAGAAGTACCTATTATTGACCTAAGATGTATGTTGACATTAGTAGCTATGTTTCTACATGTTCTACTTGTCAACTTCATTCATCAGTCAAACATAGAGATCCGTTTAATCCTACTTATCCACCTTGTATTCACTACAAGTGGGTAGTAGATCTTGTAACTATGCCTAAAGGTATTGACAAAATGCATTACATTGTACTTGCAAGAGAAGACTTAACTAATCATGTAGAGGGACGTGCACTACGATTTAAGACCACTTACAATGTTTGCAAATTCTTACTTGAAGATGTCATAAGTCGCTTTGGGTACATAGAGAAAGTAGTTGCCGATTGTGGAGAGTTAAATGCGAGAGAAGCTAAAGAGTTCTTTGAGCGTCATGTTATTTGTTTGTCTCTCACTACTGCATATAATCCAGAGGCCAATGGTAAAATAGAGAGAGGGCATCCACCTATTGTGAAAACCATATCTAAAGCATGGAACGGTGACATCAAACAATGGCCTAGATTCTTACCTTTTGCACTTTGGGCAGATAGAATGGCATTCATACGTACTACTGGATATATGCCTGCTGAACTCATGTACTCTCAAAAACCATTGTTTCCAATTTTGTCTCATATTTTGGCATGGTCAAATTTGCCTTGGTCTGAAAACATGTCTACTGATGATTTTTTGAGTTTGCGCATTAAACAGTTAGAACAAAGTAAATTAAGACTTGATGATGTCATTGAAAAATTAAGAGAATCTAGAATGAAGAACAAGCATTATTTTGATAAAACTCATCGATTGCATCCTAAGCCAATTGAAGTGGGAGATTGGGTGCTCATTTATGATAGTACATTTGACTCTCAATATGATGCATGCAAAAAGTTCACTCAACGGTGGTTTGGGCCATACATTGTATCAAAAGTCAACAACAATGGTACGTATGCTCTTTGTGAATTAAATGGTGTTGCACTAAAAACTTTGATTGCAGGTAAAAGGATAAAGCTATTCAAGAAACGTGATAATGACGAGTACATTTTGGATGATGCCATTGAAGAAGATGACAACAATGAGGCCGATTCATAAAGAAGAGTATCCATGTTATAAAATAAAATAAAAAAAAATGAAAAAAAAAACATATAAAAATATCATTAATTTTTCAAGTTTATGTTGCTTTGTTTTTTTCATTCTATTTTTTTTTCCGTTCTTGTTTCATGCCTGTTTGTTTCCAGTCTTTGCATTGCATTGCATATCCACATCACTTGAGTTAAAAAAAAAAGGGAAAATGATGATTTCTCTACTTGTGTAAAATTGTCTCTTAAGTAATAACTTATCTACTAAGAAATTGATTATAATCTAGGATTGTGGAAAGATAGGGCATATAGATTTGGAGGTTTATTATGGTGACATGACTTTCATATATAAACATGCATATGGATCCTGTATCGAAAGCATAATTGTTGAAAATCCTAGCTCCTGATATTGCATGTTTCTACATCCTTAGTCCATCTCACAACACTTGTATCGGAGTTTAAACGACTGTTCTCTGTCATAAAAAATGGTTGTACCTTGTATCGGGGCTTAATTTTTCCCCGTCATAAAAAAAAAACTGCATGTTACCAGGAAGTTTACACTTTCTTCCACCCCAAAAAAGTGATTGTAACCATAAAGTTGCCAAATCATCATCATCATCATCAAAAAAAAAAAAAGCCAAAGGAACATAAAGAGGCATAGTAAATCACAGGCTATATATGTAGATCTATGCATTAGTGGAGTTTAGTTAGATTTCCTTGCATGTTATTAGAGAAAGAGCATATTCATAGTTATGTAGGAAAGGAGTTGATCTAAAATAAGCTAAAGATGAAAGATGTCTCTTGAAAATCCTAAATCTTTGTTTATAATTGTATTTAAGGTAGATTGTTTTATGAAAAAGGTACAAATTTTTCTTCAAGATGAGAGCAACTGATGCTTAAAACCACTCAATATATCCACTTCCACTTCATATTGATGCTTGTTTGTTTTCTTTCTTGTTGTCAATGTTGCTTGTTCATTTGCATATATGCTGCCTATTTGTTCATGCATATTCATGTTGCGTGTTTCAATTTTTTCTTTCATGCAAATTTTGCTTCATGTCATGTTGCCTACTCATTCATGCATATGATCAATTTTTCCTTCCATGTATATTGCCTATAAAATAATTTGATGCCTGGAACATTTTGTTTTTCACAGATACTAGAGTGGCGCTTCCGGAGGAATTGCAGGTTTAGTGGGGGCGAAAGTCGTCGAGATTTTCCCTCCTCTCTCACTCATGAAAGACTACAGGAAACACATTTGGTGAAGGTAGCCAGAAAACCCTAAGAAGTCCAAGATGCATCAAGATGTCAAAGGGAGTTCACATGCAAACTTTGGAAGAAAACGAGCAAATCCAAGGTAGTAGTGAAACCTGGTCAAACTTTGGAAATTAGGGCAAAAATTTCAATGTCTCCAAATCACATGAAAATTCATATACTTGTAAAGCCTATCAAAGACAGTCTATAGCCCGAATTTCACATGAAAATGGATTTTCTAGCACATTGATATGCCATGTGCATTTTGTAAAAAAAGTAATTTTTCCACTTAGACCCTACAAAATTTTGTGTAGGAATTTTTGTTAGCCATATGGTTTGGCATGTATAAAGACCATATGTGGCTAAAGATTTGTACAAAGTTTCAAGGCTATCAGAGCTTCCTAGACACCTTAATGCCACCTTGCAAGCTTCCAAATGTAGTCAATCTTGTACAAGGAAGATTCAGATGGGAGTTTTTTTTGCATATTCCTAAAGGAGGCCTTTCAAAACATAGTCCCACAAAATTTTATCTTCATCAAAGGATATTTGAAGGGTCAAAGAGCACAAAATCTAGTTAAGTGTATGTGTATAATTATCCATGTTATTGACAAAAACAATACATGAGTTGTAGCCTTTCCTAAATGCGCATTTGAGTATAACTAATTAATGGAAACGGTTGGAATTCATGCATTGCAGACAAAGAAATATCTTGATTATTAAACTTAAAATTAATTATTTGTGTATGATAATCGATGCATGGATTATAATGATGACAAAAAGGTATACCAAGTATAGCATCATAGGACTACAAAGGAGCAATTAAGAATGTGCATTCATCTATGTATGAACCTATACAAATTTGAATGTTATGCACTTCACTTGTAACATTATATCTATTTCCTTGAAATGCAACCTTAACTTTATACATAGAAGGAAGTGGATGTAATTGAAGATCTTGCACTAGTGTATAAGAAATAAAATATCAACAACTTTACCATTAACAGTACCTTGCATGCAAATTAAAGAATGAATAGAAACTTCATTACCCAAGGTACTTATATCATTTTCCAATGCTTCTCGGTCCAATCAGGTTGAGTGTCTTCATGAAGCACCTCCATGTTGTGTACTTGAGCTCCCACAAGTTTCACATCGTTAGTTCGCAACCTACATTTAGCTTTAGTATGACCAAACTTACCACAATGCCAACAAGTGATAGAAGGCCTCTTTTGTTGAGCATTCATCATCGTAGTGTGAAGGGTTGAAGGTTTTGTAGGTTGTAAAGGGGTTGTCTTGGGTACTGGTGAGAAATTGGATTGAGAAGCACATTGAAAACTAGGTGGGCACTAGAAAGTAAGGGAAGAAAAAGTAGTAAAAGGATGCTTGAAGGGAAAACTGGGCTTGATTGATTATTGTGTTTGTTGTAAGCAAATGGACTTGGTGATGGACTAAAACTCCTTCTCAACATCATGTGCAAAAGAAATAGCTTCATAAAGGGTCGTGGGATGTAGCGTGTTGAGCTTGGCTTGGATTCCCATCTCCAAACCATCTTCATACTTCCGTTGCAAAGTACGTGGAACTTAGGAGGAAGGAAGGACTACTTGATCTTTTCTTGAAATGTGATCCATGTGGCAAGGTGGTCGGTGCTATGCTGCAAAACATTCCACCATAATTGCCTTACCCACCAAATAATTAGTAACAAATTTCACTTTTTCAATTTCAAAATAGGATTTGTCAGAATAAAAGGCATCAAATTGAGAAAGCCACAAAAGAACAAATTGGCCATCCTTTCGCCCATCAAATCGTGAAAATTGAAATTTTTTCACACCAATCTTGGACTGTATGCCTTATTCTTGAGTGGTGATAATGGCTTTCACCACCCTAACTAGGTTGTTTTCATCACTGTGTATTTGTTGGAGTGGAGCATCATGTTCTTTTATCTCGTTTTGGGCATGTTGGAGTTCATGTCACAAAAGCTCCAATTGTTGCTCAATCGGTACCTTGGGTAGGGGTGATGTACCAAAATCCTTGGTATTATGGGTAGGGTCCATGGCCTTATATAAAATCAAAACCTAGGACTAAGCATGTAAAATTTTTTTTAACAATAGTATATATATAAAAATACTAAATGAATAAACAAAATAGATGAGAGTGTTTGATAAATAAATAAATAAATATATAAATAAAAGGAAGAGTGTTAAGTAAACAATTAAATAAATAGGTAAATAAATAAATAACTAAGGAAGAAGAGAGTGTTAGTAGTTACGTTAAATATCAATTAAAAGCAATGGGGTATCAATAAGTGAAAATAGGCTAGTGGATAAAGCATATCTCTTGTAAGTGTGAGGTTGTGGGTTCGAATCCCCACTACCTAAGTAGGCTAACTAAGTAGGGTAACTAAGTAGGCTAACTAAGTAGGTTAACTAAGTAGGCTAACCAGGGAAATAAGAAACTAAGTAGGCTAACTAGAGAAATAAGGAGGCTAACTAGGGAAATAAGGAAGTTCTTATTGCCACTCATAAGCTTAAATTGGTTCACACGTAGCCAACGGAACCAAAGGGAATTCACAGACGTGCCTTGGCTCTAATACCACTACTGACCAGATCTTGCATACACATGTATGCAGAGGATAGTACTGAAATGAGATCTCACAAAAGCATAAACAAAATAGAAAGAGACAAGAGACTTGACATTGGATTGAGTACAATCTCCCCCCACATACTCTGATGGACGAGTCTAACAGAGCATGTGTATTTATATGTATTTTTCATTATGGCTTGAATAGAAGAAACATGAGGGTGACACTTCGGAAAGTGTGCATTTACAAAAATCTACTTTATTTACAAAATCATCGCTTTTTAAGCGATCTATTGTCTTTACCAAAACGTTGCTTTTTAAAGGGATCTATTATTTTTACAAAAACTAACTAAAATACTTCTAAATATTCTTCTAAATGTCTTCAAAAATATCCGAATAAGTCCACATGCGTTCACACACTCATGAGTCTTCACTTGCTAAATCCATAAAGTATACCACCATTTTGAATGCCATATATGATGAGTTATGAGGGGTTTTAGGGCAAACTTTAATTAGATGCTCTTTGCAGTGCCATTACAACCCTAAATTTTCCTTGTGAATGTTCTTGATGGCTTTGGATAATCTTTCAAAACATGGTCCCCGCCACATTGGTAGCATGGACATTGCGACATCACTCTTGTCAACAAGGTTAAGCCTTTCTTCCTTTCCTTAACATCATCTTACTTTAGGGCTATTGGGTTAAGCCAAACTTGTGAAAAAAGTAGGTGCTTCCATATAAGGTTTGCATAAGTTGCCAATTTCACAAGCTTCTCACTACCAATTTTGAGTGGTGGCTAGTTCAACATGTGCAAACCTCATGGTTAAGAGAGCCCTTGTCTACACACAACTTGGATGGGCGACTTGAGGGGAAGTGTGCTCTTCAATAAAGATCCTTCCAATCAAACCATAACAAGGGGTATCATATCGAGTTCATCTATCATATGGGGACATTGATACAAGATATGTGTGGAGACTAATGTGCAAACGCCTTATGAGAACCAAGCAAACCCATATGTATCCAAATGATGTTTCCTTGAAGGTTGTATTTGGAAGTGATCCCTCATGAGAACCATATGAGCTTGGATATATCAGATGTTGTATTCTTGAGGATGTATACAAAGGAGCTTAAATATACCAGAAAGCAAGTCAAAGATCAAGAGAGAGGCATTCAACAACAAGTTTGACTTTAGGACGAGGTTGTTGGGGTAAACACAACTTGTGAATGGAAGTGGTGCTTGGCTATGAGGCTTGCATAAGTTGCCTTGTACCAAGGCCTGCAAAACTAGTTTTGAGTGGTGGAGTGGCTAGCCCAACTTATGAAAACCTCATGGTTAGGTGGGCACATGTTGAAACACAACTGGGATGGGTGGCCTCCTCGAAAGTGTGCTACGCAATAGAGATCTTTCAAATCCAATCATAATAAAGGCCATGTAGTACAAGATCATTTGTAGTCCATTCTTGTAGTTTTGAATACTTATGAAGAGAAATACTCTCTTACTTATCTTGTGTCTATACCTATTATATCCTATCATGAGATCTCTTATACCTTGTCAAACCATCTTGTTCATATCTAAAAGTCTAAGAATTTGCTTTTACTCATCAAAATACCTCTTAACTTTCAATCGTAAAACATAGACCAATCATATTCTTCATATCTAAAATTCTAAGAGTTTGCTTTTACTCATCAACATACCTCTCAACTTTTAGTCCTAAAACATAAAATTGTGAAACATGTTTGATAGTTTGCGATAAATTTGAAGATTTTTGTGTATATAGTGGTCACTACTCTTTTCATTATCATATTTGAAATTTTCAAGGTTGGGCTCACACAAGGCAAAAATAACATGCAAGCTCCACTAAATCATCTCTATACAAGCATTCTTTTGAGGCTTTCCTTTAACCATACATCGCGCATTTCAAGAAGTGTTCTATTTTATGCTTTGCAACACCATTTTGCTGAGGTGTACTGTTGTATATTATTGAACAATGCATTGTTAAAGTGTTATATTATTAATGTATTAATATGTTTTTGATCCACTGTTGTCAGGATCTTGCTCACGCGCATACAGAGATTATGGATGCTGGAAACACACAGACAAATAGACGCAACAAGAGACGAGACAGTACGAAGATTGGGTGCAATCTCCCCCCATGCACTCTGTTTTGACAGTCCACAGAGTGCATGTATTTATAGGACTTTGATTACGTCGAAAATAGTGGTTACATGAGGGCGGCTTCAAAAAGTAGGCGTGAAACTAAAAGTTGGTAACTTTTACAGAAAGCCATTACTTTGAATAACAGAAACTACGGTCTACAACGACCCTTATTCTAACCATTACTTTTCTAACAATAGAACCTTCTACGCAAGTTTATTTACAAGCTAAATAATAATTATTCGGATTATTGATGTCTACCCTTTCACGCCTTGCACGCTCCTCACGAACCTTCAGCTGCTATATCAGAAACATCAAAAACATATTAATACATTAATAATATAACACTTTAACAATGCATTGTTCAATAATATACAACATGCCTCTCAGTTGACAAGCAACTGACCTCAGTTGATAAAATAAGTTAACACTCTAACAATAACAATGCATTGTTCAACATTATTCCATGTTACTGTTACAATCCAACAATGCATTGGCTAACATATTCCATGTTACAATCCAACAATGCATTGGCTAACATATTCCATGTTCCAATCTAACAATGCATTGTTCAACATATTCCATAAGTTATAACATGCCCCTCAGTTGATAAAATAATAAACATGGATGTCCAGTCACATGTTTCATCACTGAATAAAAAAAATAGGCATGTTCCATGTAAAAACACATGCATGGAAATGTTCATGGAGCTGGTACATTAAGGTGTTTGTGTATCTGTGCGTGTAGTAGTGACATCATGATCGATGATTTTCTCAGGAATTAGAAACGTGATCTTGATCAATAAAATCAGGCATCGGAATGTCATTTCGGGTGAGGGACATGGGAGTGGGAAGCTTTTTACCCAAAACAATTTCAGAAGGTGCATGACCAGTAGTGGTGTGTGCAGTGTTATTATAAATTGAAGCAATGGCAACTTTTCATTCCAGTTTTTAGGATTATCTAATGAATAACAACGCAATAAATCAAGAATAGTACTATTTGTAGCCTCACTCTGTCCATTACTTTCAGGATGAAATGTAGAGCTAAAATCTATTTTAGAACCAAAATGTTGAAATAAGGCAACCCAAAAATGATTACAAAACCTAACATCACGATCAGATAACATTACTTTAGGAAATCCACGATGTGGGAATATGCATTTAATGAATAATTTTGCAGCTTGAGGTGCAGTCAAAGTTTTTCTACATGGAATGAAATATGCATATTTGCTAAACCTATCAACTATTGTCCAAATCATATCATTATGTGATGAAGTGATGGGAAGACCTGTGATAAAATCCATAGAAATTTGTTCCCATGGTTCATTTGGAATGGGAAGTGGCATTAATAATCCAAATGGTGTACCATGATGACGTTTGACACGCTGACATACAATGCATTGAGAAAAATAATGTGCAATATCTTTTTCCATGTGTGGCCAAAAGAAGAAATCTTTGCAAGCAGAAATGGTGCTTTGTATGCCTCTATGACCCATGTAAGATGGTTCATGCATTTCTTTAATGACAAAATCTTTAAAAGCTTGGGTTATGCACAATCTATGTTGAAAATAAAGAAAACCATTATGAAATGTATAATGTTCATCAGATAAAGATGTAGCATTGTTGAAGTCATGCCATGCACGTGAAAAATACAAATCAGATGCATAAGTGGAAACCATTTCTTAAAAAGAGTGAATTTGGATGGCAGAAATATTATTCAAAACAACAGAATACGAAGAAAAACGGCTAAGAGCACCCGCTACAACATTAGCTTTACCAGGTTGATATTGTATCATGGGTTGTAAATTTTGAATGAATGATGCCCATTTAAGATGCCTATCAGAGATTAAGGGCTGATTTAATAAATGCTTAATAGCCTGTTGATCGGTTTTGATTAAGACCTCAGAGCCCATAAGATAGTGTTTCCAAATTTGCAGAGCATGCACAACTGCTAACAATTCTTTATCATATGTACTATAATTCTGCTCTGAGGGTTTAAGCTTCCTACTGTCAAATGCAATGGGATGGTCATTTTGCATTAGAACAACACCTATTCCTGAACCACTAGCATCAGTAACAACATGAAAGGGTTGTGAAAAATCAGGTAATTGTAAAACAGGTGCATGTGAAAGTGCATGTTTAAGTTTGTCAAAGGACTGTTGTTGGGTAATTCCCCATGCAAATTTTATTTTCGTTTTCAACAACAAGGTAAGAGGCAATGCTAAAGAAGAAAAATTTCGAACAAACTTCCTATAGAAACTAGCCAACCCAAGAAAAGAACGAACATCATTGACTGATTGTGGTGTTGGCCATTCTACTATAACATTATTCTTTTTTGGATCCACATGCACACCTTCACTTGAAATAATATGTCCTAAATATTCTAGCTTACGTTGAAAGAAGTAACTCTTTTCAGGATTAGCATAAAGTGCGTTCTCTCGTAACAAATGAAAAACTGTTTCAAGATGCTTTTCATGTTCACTATCATTCTTACTGTAAACAAGTATGTCATCAAAGAATACAAGAACAGAAGCTTGGTAATCAAGAAAAATATTGTTCATCATTCGTGCAAATGTAGCAGGGGCATTAGTAAGTCCAAAGGGCATTACCATAAATTCATAATGGCCATTTTGAGTTCTAAATGCAGTCTTAAAAATATCACTTTGTGTCATATGAATCTGATGGTAACCCGATTTAAGATCAATTTTACTAAAGACACGAGCTCCTCGTAACTTATCTAAAAGATCATCTATTCGAGGAATAGGATATCTATTCTTTATTGTGATCTTGTTAAGGGCTCTATAATCAATGCACATGCAATAAGTTTTATTCTTCTTCTCTACTAAGAGAACTGGTGCTCCAAATGGGTACGAACTAGGCCTTATAAGTCCTTTTTGTAGTAAGTCTTTTACTTGGTTTTCTATTTCCTTTTGATGTAGTGGGCCATGTCTATAAGGTGCTTTATGAGGAGGAGAACTACCAGGGACTAAGTCTATGCTATGGTCAAAGGATCCTCGAGATGGTGGTAGTTCAGAGGGATACTCAGACATAAAACAATCCTTATAAGTACTCATGAAAGGTTTATATGCATCAGGAAGTGTATGAGTATAATCATTGATGACATTGAGAAAAACAATGCATGAGTTGAATCCTTTCCTAAATGCACGCTTTACTTGAGTGTGACTAATCAATGGAAATGGCTGGAAATCATGTCGTGCAGACAAAGTAATGATTTGACCTTTGAATTCAAAGTTAAAGGTATGAGTATGGTAGTCAATATGTGGGTTATAATGGTGACGAAAAGGCATACCTAGTATAACATTGTAAGATTGCAAAGGTGCAATTAAAAATGTCCGTGAATCAACATATGGGCCTATGCTAATCGTAACATCTTGCACTTCTCGTGTTACATTATAACGACTACCTTGAAATGCAGCTTTCACTTTATACAAGGAAGGAAACATTTGTAATTTAAGTTCTTGTACTAATGAATGTGAAATGAAGTCATGTGAACTACCATCGTCATGTAGAATTTTAACTAGTTTGTTATTTATTGTACCATGCATGCAAAGAAGAGAGTGTAGAGAGATATCGTTACCCAAGGTACTTAAGTCCTTCTCCAATGATTCCTCTATCGAAACAGGAGGAATTTCTTCATTATGGACCTCCATGTTGTGCAATTGAGCTGTAGCCGGTTTCATGTGACGGGGTGGCAATCGGCACCTTATTTTTGTATGTCCAGGTTTACCACAATTCCAGCAAGTGATTCGTGGTCGCTTCTGTTGGGCATCCACCACTGAAGTTTGAAGGGTATGTGGTTTGGTGGGTTGGACAGATGAAGCAATAGGTGGAGTTGAGTAATTGGATTGTGGAAGACGAGGAAAACTAGGGTAAGATGGGGCATTAAAAGTACGCTTCATAGGAAATGTAGGTTTAATAGAAAATGGTCGTTGACGTGGCTGCTGTAATCGGAGTGACTTGGTTATGGACTGGAATTCTTTTTCTGCATCATAGGTGAAAGATATAGCCTCGTTGAGGGTTGTAGGTCGTAGGGTGTGAAGCTTAGCTTGGATTCCCACCTCCAAACCATCTTCGTATTTCTGCTGCAAGATATCCTCTGATACATCTTCAAGCATTCGAACAAGTAGTAAATTTTGCCAGAATCGCTCCGTGTAAGTAGTAACCGTATCACCCTCCTTCCATGTAAGAGTCGTCCATGCACGTCGAACATGCAAATGGTATTGAGGAGGAAGAAAAGAATCCTTCACTTTTTCTTGGAAAGCCTTCCACGTTGTTGGACGCTCAGTACTGTGCCGCAGGACATTCCACCAGAGTTGAGCTTTACCTACTAAATAGTTAGTGGCAAATCTAACTTTTTCACTTTCAACATACATCTCGTCAGTATAAAAATCATCAATCTGTGACAACCATGAAAGGACTAAAGGCCCATCCTTTCGGCCATCAAATCGTAGAAACTGGTAGTTTCTATTACCAATCTTTGAATGAGTAACATCAGATTGAGCAGAAACAATAGCTTTTACTACTCTCGTAAGGTTGTCTTCCTTAGCTTGTATCTTTTCGAGGACTTCATCACGTTGTCGGATCTCATTTTGAGCTCCTCGAAGCTCATGCCGCAAGAGCTCTAGTTGTTGTTCAAGTGTTGCCTCAAGTAGAGGTGAATTATTGTAATCCTCCATGGTGCTCTTGGACCCTTAAGCTAGTGCTTTCCTCTCGGGATGTACCCTCAGGGAATGTACCCTAGCAGAAAAGTACCCTGTTTGAATGTACCCTGATGTGCCCTGTCTGGATGTACCCTGGTGTACCCTGTGAAGTGTACCCTGAGAAGTGTACCCTCGGAAGTATACCCTGAGAAGTGTACCCTCAGAAGTGTACCCTGAGAAGATGTACCCTGAGACGTGCCACGTCGCGTCACACCGTGCCACCTTGAAAACTGCAAGTTATGTTAAATTTAAGAAGAAAGAACTTGAGTAACAACTCCAAGAAATGGTGGAGTGGTCAAAGTACTTCCCTTGAAAGTAGGAGTTTGTGGGTTCAAATCCTCCTACCTTAGGGACTCTAAACCACTCTATTGCTACTCAAAATTAAAATTGCCTCGCGCATAGCCAACGGTCGCCAAGGGAGCCTTGGGTGCCAATGTTGCCAATGTATTGCCTAAGTTCTTTGCCTTAGTCGACGCCTTAGTCGACGCCTTAGTCGACGCCTTGGAGTAAGCCGTAGGTGTAAACGTAGGAGAAAACGTAGGTTCTGGTTCTGGAACTGGAACAGAAACAGAAACCGGAACCGGAACCGAAACAGGAACAGGAATTGGAAACGGAAACGGAAACGGAACCCTCCGTATGGACGCGTGCAGAGCTCTGATACCACTGTTGTTAGGATCTTGCTCACGTGCATACAGAGATTATGGATGTTGGAAACACACAGACAAATAGACGCAACAAGAGACGAGACAGTACGCAGATTGGGTGCAATCTCCCCCCATGCACTCTGTTTCGATAGTCCACAGAGTGCATGTATTTATAAGAATTTTGATTCCGTCAAAAATAGTGGTTACATGAGGGCGGCTTCAAAAAGTAGGCGTGAAACTAAAAGTTGGTAACTTTTACAGAAAGCCATTACTTTGAATAACAGAAACTGCGGTCTACAACGACCCTTATTCTAACCATTACTTTTCTAACAATAGAACCTTCTACGCAGGTTTATTTACAAGATAAATAATAATTATTCGGATTATTGATGTCTGCCCTTTCACGCCTTGCACGCTCCTCACGAACCTTCAGCTGCTATATCAGAAACATAAAAAACATATTAGTACATTAATAATATAACACTTTAACAATGCATTGTTCAATAATATACAACATGTACATGGCACCATACATTGGTGTGAAATTCCTCTTTCACAAAGAAAAGCATTAAACTCATGTGACATGTATTCATTGCCATGATCTGTGCATAGAGTCAAAAGCTTATTTCCAGAAAAATTTTCAGCCATAGCTTAAAATGCTTTGAAGCAAGAAAATACCTTATTCTTTGCTTTCATAGGATACATCCATGTTTTTCGAGTAGCATCATCAGTGAAGGTAACAAAATATACATGCTTCCCAAAACATGGAGTCTTGATGGGACCACATACATCACTATGAACAAGCTGCAATTTTCTTGTAGTATATGTATGACTATCTTTTGAAAAAGAAGCACGATGCATTTTTCCAAGATTGCAACCTTCATATGCATGCTTTTCAATGGAATAAAGTGTTGAAAAACTAATAACTATGTCCTTCTTTTTCAAATAAAGCAATCTGTTGAACTTCAAGTGATCAAAATGAGCATGCTAAAGCTCCGCTCCAGCCATGGAGGAAGCATGAACAACCACAGCATTTGACACAACCCTCTTGTACGTATCCAAGCGATACATACCATTTCATAATGTATTGGACATCATGATAATATCACCATTGCTGAAATCATGAACCATACATTTATCATCAACAAAGTGTACATGAATTCAAGCGTTGGCAATCAGTGGAATTGAAATTAAGTTTTTCTTGATACCGTGTACATACAATGCATTTTTCAAGAGAATCACACCTCCATTTGCAGATGTAAGCTCAATTTCTCCTACTCCAATGATAGGAGAAAGGGCACTGCTTGCACTCACCATATGTCCTCCTTTGGGGGCATCTTTCAAAGATGCAAAAACCTTTTGCATGAAGTTATGTGCTTTGAAGCACCACTATCAGAGAACCAATCCGAATCAACCTCATTCACAACCATACGGCTAGAATGCAATGATGCATCATAATGATATGTAAAAACACATGCGCAAACATCTTGAGCCATGTTGGCTTCATCATTCTTTGCATTTGAAGAATTTTCAGCAATAGACATGTCAGATTCCTTCTTCTTTTCATTGTGTTTAGCAAGATTTCTACACTCATCAATAGTATGACTAGCCTTTCAACAATATTTGCATATCTTCTTCTTTTGCAAATCAACATCATTAGAGGAATGACTGGAAGAGGAAAGTTGAGGCTTTGATTTTGATGAACCCAAAGCTGAACCATACTTGCTTTCCCTTTTTGAAATACAACTGGGATGGGTGGCCTCCTCAGAAGTGTGCTACCCAATAGAGATATTTCAAATCCAATCATAATAAAAGCAAAGAAGGAAGTGTGCTTGGTAGATGTATGAACACTATTATTATTGGAAAACTTTGCGAAGGGTAAAATCTCGAACCAATCAATCAGAGATACTGTTCTAGGAGTTGATTCGCCTGTTTTGTTTGTCCACCAGTTTGTGGATGATTAGCTATATATAATTTAACTTGAACACCAAGGAGCTTGCATAGATTGTTCCAGAAGTTGGATATGAACTGTGGACCTTGATCACTGAATCCGTGAAGCCTAAATATGTATTTGAGAAAAAGTCTTGCAGTGGCTACACATGTGATTGTCTTGATAGTTGGAATGAAGTCTACCATCTTTGTAAATTTATCCACTATAACAAGAATGGCATCATATTTATCTGACTTTGGTAGATCTGTGATGAAATCCATAGACAATGAAGCCCATCATCTTTCTGGAATAGGTAAAGGTTCCTACCAATACCAGTCTTGGGAGCTCAAGGAGCCGTGACCGCCAAGTACGTACTCTCCAAGTTCCAGTTCCAGTTCTTGTCTTGTTCCTTGTTCTAACCTTGTCTAGTCTTGTATCTTGGACATCTAGCCTTGTCCTCTTTTAATTTCCTAGTACAAGAACTTGTCGAGTTCTTTCTTGTATCTAGTTCATCTCCCAGAAGGGAGTTCTTGTAATCCTGGTATCTTGTTCCATACTTATGATCTCGGGTTGTGGGATCTCGTGTATCATCTCTGGTCGAGTTATCTATGTGTATCACTCCCATAAAAGTATTTTTTTCTAATTGTAATCATGCTGGTCGCTATGGGCATTTGAAGTTCATTATCTCTTCCATAGATAGTAAGTTTTTTGAGCTAATCGACATGCAGACCTATTTGTTTTGTATTGACTTCTTCTCCTTGTTGTTTCAAAGTTCATAGTGCATTTCTTTGCACTTATCGCATGCCTATAAGGTCTATTTGAGTCTCCATAAGCTCAAGGGCTGGTCTTGTGCCAGTTGACTAGACCAAACTTTGTCGCTTCGAAACACACTTTTCTACCTTCTACAAGCTACTCCAAGTTCTTTCAGTGGTATCATAGCTAGATCAAGATGGGTGACGGCTTTCCCTCAATGATCGAGAAGCTTGATCAACACAACTATGCGGCTTGGCAAATCAGAATGGAGGCCTATTTGCAAGGTAGAAATCTTTATGGAATTGTAGCAGGTGATGAATCTATGCCTATTCCAAGATCCAAAGGAGGACCTACACAAGAGGAGACAGATAAGCTCACACTTTGGTGCACAAGGGATGCTCAAGCAAGGTCATACATACTAAACTCTATATCTGACTTTCTATTACTACATATTAGAGGATGCAAGACATCTCAAGAGACTTGGGATGCCCTCGAGACTTTCTTTTTTGGTAGTACCAAAGCAAGAAAGAATCATCTTTGGAATGAGTTCAACCAAATGAAGAAGACACCTAAGCAAACCATTATGAAGTTTGTTACCAAGGTCAAGGAGGTTGCAGATCAGTTAGCATCCATTGGAGAGCAAATGAAGAAGACACCTAAGCAAACCATTACGAAGTTTGTTACCAAGGTCAAGGAGGTTGCAGATCAATTAGCTGTTACCGTTAGTGTCCATGTGAAAGGCCAAATGGCCACCGGACACTTCTTTGTATATGTTCTTTAATAAAACATATAGTGGCCTGGTCAGTCACAGACTGTAAGTTCGACCGCATTTGTAAGACCTAAGAAGTCTGTCTTCGTACTCCCTGTGTACTGCGTTTTCTGCGTATTCTACAACATCTGTGCGGAGTACTGTGTGTGGCGACAGGAGCTCGGTTTTCTACTTTGAGCATATCGTCGTGGAGCTCTCAAGAAGGAGAGTCCAGTGTGGTGCACGCCATCGAAATACTTCACTGGTATCAGAGCCCCCCCCGCCCCCAGGTTTTCTCCAAGGCTTACGACTAAGGCGGCGACCAAGGCATAGACCTTGGCATACCTTGTCATCCGAGTCACCGAAGTCACCGTTGGCGCCGTTGGCTGTGCGCGAGGGAGGACCTCAACGATCAAGGAATATAGAGGTTCCCGGTACTTCCCGGGAGGTCACCCATCCCAGTACTGTTCCCCCCAGAGCTCGCTTAACCGCGGCAATCTCTTGCCACTAAGCTATACTCTTGTGGTGTTTGAAGAAGGGGAAAGACTAAGGTTGGCATTACCTTGAACAAGTTTTGGGCCCTCAAAGCTTCATTTTTGCTTTTAAAGCCTATTTTTGAAGCAATTTTGGGGTGTTTTTGGAGCCATTTTGGAGTACTTTCGCACGTAGTTCTCTTCACACAGGTCCAAGAACATCAAGAAGAGTGTTCCTTGTACTTCTCAGACAATAAATATCAACCTTTGGGGCTGTATTTTCAGCCACACTCGTAAAACTACAGGTTTCTCGAGGGGTTTTCAGTTGTGGTGGGAGCAGTCGCTGCAAATTTATGCAGGTTTTTAAAGCCTAAAACATCAGAGTTGACAAACACTTGCAGGTGTTATTGGCTAGTTTTTGGGCTGTGTATTCAGCCTTTCAGTGTCATTTTACTGCATATATTGAGCACATACACACCATGTACGCTTCTGTGGATACCGCTTATGTACGTCCATGTGGGCATTGATATAGCGGTTACGTTCTTTGCATAAAGCCTTTTACGTTTGATAAAGAGGGTCGTGGTGAGGTTTTCTTAACTGGGAGACACCCAGATGTCAGGGTCTCTTCGGTGATGCAGGTGGAAGACTTACCCAGCCTCGCCATAGGAGATGTATGATAGTTGTTCATAGGTGCTCGATAAGTCTAGTTGGCTTCTATTGGGTAACTGATTATATGCAGTGGAGTCAGTGATTCACTATGCAGGTAGACATGTTAGTACTTGCAGTTTTATGATACTTTGACACTGGTCATATGCTAATTTTGCAGAGGATACTCTGGCAAAATTTTTCCAGATTTCTGGTTTAGTCAACTATATAGTGGTCGATTTACTCCTTGATACACTTATTTGTTGGTGTTTGGACTCTTCTAGCTCCATTATCATTCTATTCAGTTCTCTACGATCATGGCATCAGAGGTCTCAGGCACATCCGGTGGATCAGGGTCTAGTGCTAGCGTTCCGAGGAGGAGCTATAACTTGCAGGGCAAAGACCATTTTGAGATCCGAAAATTTGATGGCACAAACTTTGCTCTATGGAAGAATCAGATTAAAGATGTGCTGATTCAAAGAAGGCAATGGAAGCCAGTAAATGGGATTTCAAAGAAGCCTGCTGACATGGATGAAGATGATTGGGATGAGTTAGATGAAATGGCCAGGTCTACCATTCGCTTGCACCTAGCAGATAATGTTTACTTTACAGTATTAGACTGTGAAAGTGCAGAGGAGCTTTGGAAGAAGTTATGCAATACATATGAAAAAGAGACGGCATCAAATAAAGTATATCTGATGAGAAAATTATACGACCTTCGTATGAAGGACACAGATAGTGTTGCTGCTCATCTAAATGAGTTTGATGCCATATTCTCCCAGTTACAGGCTCAGAAAATGGATATGGACAATGAAATGAAAGCAGTATTGCTGTTATGCACCCTGCCATCATCATGGGATACATTTTGCACAGCTATTAGCAATAGTGCACCAGGTGGTAAACTCGTCTATGATGACATATGTGGAGCACTCTTGAGTGAGGAGATTCGTAGAAAATCTATGGTTGGCACTCAGAGTGGAGATGCATATAATGTTCGTGATTCTTACCAAGGAAAGAATCAACAACGTGGCAGGAGCAAGAACAAGGAAAAGAATGGTCAACGGAATAAGAGCAGAAGTAAATCAAGGAAGAGGGATATTGAATGCCATTATTGTCATAAGAAAGGACACATGAAGAAAGACTGTTATGCATTAAAGAATGCTAAAGGTAAAGGACAGAATGTTGATGGGCATGTTAAACAGTTACCTGCACCATCTACTTCGACTGTGAAGATTGAAGAAATTAATGCTATTTCTGATGATGCTGATGTGTTGACACTTGATAGTACTGTGCCATCTGAGGCACTTATGGCTGATTCTCTTTCCCACACCTGGCTGCTAGATTCTGGTGCTTCTTTCCATGTGACACCACATAGAGAATGGTTCTCTAATTATGCAGCAAAGTCTCTTGGTACCGTGAGACTTGGTGACTCTTACCAGTGTGATGTTGTGGGGATTGGAGATGTGGTTGTGCAGTTCATTGACGGTTCAAAATTTACTATGCATAATGTACGCCATGTACCTTAGTTATCACGCAGTTTGATGTCAGTTGGTCAACTTGATGACCTTGGTTACAAGGTGGTCTTCTATGCTCAGTCCTTTCGTATATCAAAGGGCAATATGGTTATTGCAAAAGGAAGGAAAGTTGGCTCACTTTACCCTTTATTTGTATCACAGAAAGAACACTTGTTAGCTGTTACTGAACAGCCTATGGCTTGTATTTGGCATGGTCGTTTGGGCCATATATCTCGTAGTGGAATGGAAAATCTTTCTCGTTCTGGCTACTTACCTATGTTATCTTTCTCTGATTTTTCATTTTGTGAGCATTGTCAATATGGAAAGCAAACCAGAAATGTGCATAAAACGCACATTGACTCTTCAATTCAGCCTTTAGATCTTGTTCATACAGATGTGTGTGGTCCTATGCCCACTAGGTCCTTAGGTGGTTCTCTTTACTTTGTTACTTTCATAGATGATGCTACTAGAAAAGTTTGGGTATATCCTATCAAATCGAAGGATGATGTATTCCCTACTTTCAGAAAATGGCTTGCTTCAGTTGAGACTGAAAAAGGAACTAAGCTTAAGGCTTTACGTTCAGATAATGGGGGTGAGTATACCTCACATGAATTCAGCCTTTTCTGTCAGTGTAGAGGGATTCGTAGAGAGTTTACAGCTCCTTATACCCCAGTACAGAATGGTGTAGCTGAGAGGATGAATAGAACTATTCAAGATAGAGTAGTCTCTATGTTGCATCATGCAAACCTCTCACAAGGTTTTTGGGCAGAAGCAGTATTGACTGCAGTTCATGTGATTAACCTTTCACCTAGTACTGCCAAAGGTCTGAAAGTGGCACAAGAGTTATGGACAGGGAAACCACCATATTATGATCATCTTCGAGTTTTTGGGTGTGAAGCATATGTTCATATACCCAAGAATCTTAGACAGAAGTTGGACCATAAGTCAAAGAAATGCATTTTTCTTGGATATGGTCGAGAAGGACAATTTGGATATCGCTTATGGGATCCTGAAACACGGTCAGTGATCAGAAGTAGTGATGTCATTTTTAATGAGTCTAAGATGCATAAACAGCCGATTAAGGAGGTTGAAATGAGAAGAGTGGTGTTTGAGGATACTAGTCCTCCGGTTAGCATGCATAAAAATGCTGCACATAGGGATGTTCAAGAGAATGTCCATTCAGATCAGTCTGCACATGTTCCTGTTCAGCAACCATTGAGACGTTCTGCACGTGTCTCATATCCACCTGATAGATATGTTCCAGGTTTAGATTTTGTTATGCTAACAGATGCCGGTGAGCCCTCTTGCTACAAAGAGGCTATGCAGACAGAGGATCATGTCAAGTGGGAGCGTGCCATGAAGAGTGAGTTGGATTCTATTCACAAGAATGGTACTTGGGACTTAGTACCTTTGCCAAAGGGAAGGAAAGCTTTACCATGTAAATGGGTATATAAGCTGAAATTCACATCAGATAGTGCTTCTCCAAAATATAAAGCACGACTTGTTGCAAAGGGTTTTAAGCAACAACATGGTGTTGATTTTGAGGAAATCTTCTCCCCAGTGGTCAAGATGACTACTTTGCGCATGTTGCTTGGATTCGTTGCAATGGAGGACTTAGAGCTAGTCCAAATGGATGTGAAAACAGCTTTCTTGCATGGAGATCTTACAGATGAGATCTATATGGAACAACCAGAGGGTTATGTAGTTCCTGGCAAGGAAAGTCTAGTTTGTAAGCTCAAGAAGAGCTTGTATGGACTTAAACAGTCTCCTAGACAATGGTACCAAAAGTTTGATGCTTTTATGAAGTCCCAAGGCTATTCTCGGAGCAATGAGGATCATTGTCTCTACACAAAGAGATGTTCTGATGGCAGCTTGATATGCTTGATACTTTACGTCGATGATATGTTGATTGCTGGGAAGTCCTCTTATGATTTGTCAATTCTCAAAAAGAAGTTGAGTCAGACATTTGATATGAAGGATTTGGGGGATGCCAAACATATTCTTGGCATGCGCATTACTCGTGATAGGAGTAAAAGATGCATATACTTGTCTCAAAGTGAGTACATATCCAAAGTACTTCATCGATTCAATATGCAGGGTGGAAAGGCATTGAGTACACCTTTACCCACATATGTGAAATTGAGCAAGGATGACTGCCCCAAATCAGATGAGGAAAAGGAATTCATGACCAAAATTCCCTATCAGTCTGCTGTTGGTAGTCTCATGTATGCTATGGTAGCTACGAGACCAGACATTGCATTTGCAGTGGGAGTTGTGAGCAGATATATGTCTAATCCTGGCAAGAAACATTGGGAAGCGGTCAAAATGATTTTGAGATATCTGAGTGGCACTAAGGACAAGTGTCTATGCTTAGGTAGAGGGAAAGCATCCATTATTGGTTACACAGATTCTGACTATGCTGGTTGTGTAGACAATCGTAAGTCTACATCAGGGTACATTTTTCATTTTGCTGGAAGTGCTATCTCTTGGAGATCTCGTCTTCAAGAATGTACAGCTGTTTCCACCACAGAAGCAGAGTATGTTGCAGCAAGTGAGGCATGTAAGGAAGCATTGTGGCTTTCTCGTCTTGCTTGTGATATGGGTTTGCCTCAGCATGTACCTCACTTGCTCAGTGATAGTCAGAGTGCCATTGCTTTGGCTAAGATTCCGGTCTATCATGCAAAGACCAAGCACATTGAGGTGAGGTATCACTTCATTAGAGATTGCTTAGCCACTGAGAGCATTATTCTTGAGAAGGTTCACACTCGAGATAATGCTGCAGATGCTTTGACTAAAGCTCTACCACAGGATAGCTTTCGACACTGTTGTCACTTGATGGGGGTTACTTGATTCTTGATCTTACGCAGTCACTTGTATACTGTGTAACATGCCCATCAGCTGGGAGGTATAGTTTGTATACTTACACTCAGGTATTCTTTATCATTCTTTCTTTTTTCTCCCATAGTTACTCTGGCCATATTGGCCTTTAGTGGGAGATTGTTACCGTTAGTGTCCATGTGAAAGGCCAAATGGCCACCGGACACTTCTTTGTATATGTTCTTTAATAAAACATATAGTGGCCTGGTCAGTCACAGACTGTAAGTTCGACCGCATTTGTAAGACCTAAGAAGTCTGTCTTCGTACTCCCTGTGTACTGCGTTTTCTGCGTATTCTACAACATCTGTGCGGAGTACTGTGTGTGGCGACAGGAGCTCGGTTTTCTACTTTGAGCATATCGTCGTGGAGCTCTCAAGAAGGAGAGTCCAGTGTGGTGCACGCCATCGAAATACTTCATTAGCATCCATTGAAGAAGAGGCTATTATGAGGCAAATTCTCAATGGCATTCGAAGTGATAAGCAATGAAAATCCTTCATGACGGCTTACAACCTCATCATGGATGTGCAAACTCTAGACTTCAACATCTTTCTTGGGCAACTCTTCAATCAAGAGGCCAACAATAGCATAAAGGAAGGTAACTCCTATCATGGTAATTCAACTAGTGCTCTATATGCAGATAAGAAGGATAAGAAGCAGAAAGGCAAGAAGAAGGAAGAAGATGAAGAAGAGACTTCCCAAGCCAACTTCACAAGCAAAAGCAAGTGGAAAGGGAAGAAGAAAGGACCAAAGCAAGATAAAGCCAAAGATTAGAATTTTCAACCTTGTGCCATTTGCAATAAGGCCACCACTCAAAATTACTAGTTCAATGGGAAGACCTAGAAAGGAAGTGGAAGAGGTGGATATGGCAACAATAGAGGCAGAGGTGGACACAACTTCAACAATAGCAATAGAGGCTATAATAGAAGGGACTACAACAATTATTCAGAAGACCAACCACATGAAGACTCATTGCTTCTCATGAATCTAAGCCACAAAGAAGGTAAAGAAGATGATCATTTGTTCTACATAGATTCAAGATGTTCGAATCATGTTGCAGGCAACATTGCTCTTCTATCTGATTTGGAAAGTCCAAAGCATAGACATGAAGTGCAAACAAGGGATGACACAAAGCACAATGTGGAGAAGATTGGTAATGTCAAAGCTTCCAATGGCCGGACAAACATTCTGAGTAAGGTTCTCTATGTACCCAATATCACTAAAAACCTAATAAGTGTAGCTTGCAAGTTAGGTTCACCCAACATGGAGCTTGTGTGGAAGATCCATGTCAAGGCTACAAGAAGATAGCCAGAGGTGAGAAGCATGGTAGGCTCTTTACTTTTGAAGTAGGAGAAACCAGGAACATAGCTCTATTCACTTTTGGGTCTCAAACCCTAAGTGAGCTTGAAGTGTGGCATAAGAGACTTGCTCATGTGAATGAAAGAACCTTGAAGCATATATGCAGGGATCAAAGTGTTCTAGGACTACCGAACATATCAAAGCAACACGTGATCAACAGGTGTGATGCATGTCAGATTGGGAAGGCACAAAGACAACCATTCAACCACAAAGGCTACATCCACAACAACTTATTGGACTTAGTACATGCAGATGTATGGGGACCAAGTCAAGAACCTTCATTGGCAGGATCAAGGTATTATGTCTTATTTATTGATGACCATAGTAGATGGACTGTTCTATACTTTATCAAGAGTAAGAATGCAGTGTTTGATTGCTTCAAAAAGTATCTCGCAGATGTGGAGAATCATACAAGTAGATCACTCAAGAAGCTCAGATCTGATGGAGGGGGATAATATTTCTCCAAAGAGTTTGATGAGTTCTTGCAGGATAAAGGTATCAAAAGGGAAGTGACTACCAGGTAGTCTCCTCAAGTAAATGGAATTGCAGAGAGGAGAAACAAGACATTGGTTGGATCAGCCGGAACAATGCTTGAAGAGAAGAAGTTACCACATTATCTATGGGGAGAAGCTATTTCAACTGCTGTGTACCTTATCCTACCATCCAAATCACTTCAAGGTATGACTCTTATGAAGCATGGCATGGAAGAAAACCTAGTCTTGGATATTGTAAGGTGTCTGGTTGTTTATCTTATGTTCATGTACCATCACAAATAAGAGGTAAGCTAGATGAAAGGGCAACAAATGCAGTGTTTATTGGATACAATTCAACTCAAATGGGTTACATGTTCTATAATCCTTCAACCAAGCAATTCACTACACTTAGAGATGTTGTATTTGAAGAACACATGTCTTGGTATGATAAAGACAAACAAAAGGTAACTCTACCATATGACCTTGACTCTGATTCTCATCAATTAGGAAGCAAGCATGATACACAGGTCCAGGATCCAAGAAGTGATACAAGCAATGACCAATATGAAAGGGAAAAGGATTACAAGCTATGGAAGTCAAGAGGCAAAGCAAAGATGCAAGAGTTTGGAGAATGCTCCAAACAAGCACCTAGAAGATCAGCAAGAGAGAAGAAACAACCAGAAAAGTATGAATATGATTCTATATTTGTTACGAAGCATTCAATCTACTTGGCAGAAGCCTCTATTTTAGAGGAAACCTCAACCTATGAAGAGGCAATGGGAAATCCTAATTGGGAAAAGGCCATGAAATAAGAAATAGATGCATTGAAGGATATGGACACTTGGGATTTGGTTCCAATGTCACCGAATCAAAAGGTAATTGGTTGCAGATGGGTGTATAAAGTTAAAAGAAATTCAGATGGATCAATTTGTGGGTACAAGGCAATATTAGTTGCCAAAGGATGCTCACAAACTCATGGTATAGACTATGAGGAAACATTCTCACCAGTCGTAAAGATGACTACAAGTAGGACATTGATAAGTGTAGCTGCTACAAGGAATTGGAGACTCCTCCAAATTGATGTGAAAAATGCATTCTTAAATGGTTGGATAAGTGAAGAGGTATACGTGTCACAACCACTAGGTTTTGAAAACCCTAATTATCCATCTTATGTTTGCAGACTTAAGACAGCATTGTATGGATTGAAGCAAGCTCCTAGAGCTTGGAATTACAAGTTGGTTACATATCTTCAAGATCAAGGGTTCAGACCAAACAACTCAGATCCTTCTCTATTCATCAAAAGGGATCACGATGAGGTTATCTATCTATGTGTATATGTAGATGATATTATTGTGATAGGTGATGATCTAGATGCCATTCAAAAGATCAAGAGATACATGCAAGAGTTGAAAATCAGTGACCTAGGTGAGCTCATATATTTCCTAGGTATGCAGGTGATATACACAGATGAAGGAATGTATTTGACTCAGAGAAGATACATTCAGGATCTTCTTCTCAAGTTCAAAATGGAGAACACAAAACCTGAAGGTACACCTTTGGAGATGAATCATAAACTTAGTGTTTATGAAGGTGAGAAAATTGAAGATATTAAAGAGTATCAAAGCTTGGTAGATAGTTTGATAAATGCTACTCATACAAGGGCAGACATCTCATATAGTGTGGGAGTGCTTAGTCAATTCATGCACTCACCGAGAAGACCACACATGGATGCAACTAAGAGAGTACTTAAGTATCTCAAAGGTACAATCAATGAAGGTATATTCTATCCTTACTCTTTAGATTTGGATATCAAAATCTATTCAGATGCAGATTGGGCAGGAGCTAAGGATGATAGAAGAAGTACTTCTGGTTACTTAGCATTTGTAGGTTCAAAGTGAGTGTCATGGAGTTCCAAGAAGCAACCAACAGTTGCTTTATCCTCGATGGAATCAGAGTACAGAGGCTTGACCATAGCAACTCAAGAGGCAATATGGTTAAAGGCATTGTATACAGATTTGGGACTTGTGAGTTCCAAACCTCACATATTTGGAGATAATGTAAGTTCCATGCATCTAGCGACAAACCCTATTTTCCATGCAAGAACCAAACACATAGAGGTGCATTACCACTTCATTAGGGAGAAGCTCATGGCAAAGGATATTGACATTTCTTTTGTTCCTACTGAAAAGCAAGTAGCAGCTATGATGACGAAGGCACTTGATGGAGTAAAGCTTTGTAGATTCAAAGCTATGGTAGGAATTCAACCTATCAGAGAATGAAGACTCATGCATACTTTAGCTTGAGGGGGGGCTGTTGAAACATCAAGCTTACACTATGCTTGAGGTGGATTTGATCTACATCAAAGGCTATCGTGTCGAAAGAATATCCGTTGAAGAGTTCTTTTTCTTATGCTCATTTATTGTATTTTTTGAGGAGATTTTTGATGGTTCATTTACTGTTGTAAAATCCTTGAGATTTACACATGTAAAAGTAGAAAGATAAAGCTCAAATCCCATGAATTTGTGGTGATTGAGTTGCATTCAATCAAGCAATCAATCACCTAAATCAAACTAGATCTTCATTTTTCCTAGATTGTAGGAAAGTGAATTGATTCCCTCCAACAACCATTTCCACCTTCATTTGAATTCAAAATCTAGTTGTAGAAGTCGTGGAACACTCCTAGAGTCTATATAAATACTTTAAATCACTTGTACAATACATGGAAGCAATATACACACTTGTGACCATCATTGTCTTGCTCCTTCAATTTTTCACATCATCTTCTTCACCAACAGTAATCTTGCAGAGTCTGTTGCTCTCTCTACAGACCTCCAAATTGAGTGAACATGGCTCATTGGAAAGGTATTAGTGTCTAGTTTATGCTTATAAATTTTTAGAGCATTTTGTTCAGTATATTGGGAGAAAACTCAGTTTTTCTTTTGCAGGGTCAATCTCTACATATTCCTGAAAAATAGGAGGTACCACCAATGAATGTCTGATTCATTCCTATAGCATATTTTGCTTATTCCTTATACTTTTGTGCTTTTTATACACTCAACCCTATGTGTATTACTCCCATAAAAGGATCTTTTCTAATTGTAATCACGCTGGTTGCTAGGGGCATTTGAAGTTCATTGTCTCTTCCATAGATGATAAGTTTTTTGAGCTAGTCAACGTGCAAACCTATCTGTTTTGTACCGACTTCTTCTCCTTGATGCTCCAAAGTTCATAGTGCATTTCTTTGCACTTATCGCATGCCTATAAGGTCTACTTGAGTCTCCATAAGCTAAAGGACTGGTCTTGTGCCGGTTAGCTAGACCAAACTTCGTCGCTTCGAAACACACTTTTCTACCTTCTACAAGCTTCTCTAAGTTCTTTCATCAATTACATATCCTTGTATTGTTTCCCCTGCGTGGGTGATCTTGTAATAAGAAGTACATTTTTGTAATCTTGTCTATTGTAGTCAGAGAGCACAATCTAGTGCTCCCCTGATATTTTGGCAAGACTGAGAATGAATGTGGCCAACCCCTCCTTATATAGGTTTTTCAAGGGCGGTTCAAGGGCAATTACAAATTAATGATATCATTGATGATGTCATCAATTCAAAACATGGTCTCTGGATGTCAGAATCAAGCAAAAAGACAATCAATCTTAGGGTTTTGGCACGTTCCGGACGCAATGGAAGCATTGATTTTTGCAAATTATGAACCAATCATGAGATACAGAAGTCGTATGGAATATGAGGTTCAGAAGATCTCCTTTGTCCATGACAGGTGGTAGCATTGGTCACTAAAAACAAATATTAGTCACAAAATATTATGTGCAAAAATATGGCATTGATTATGAAGAAGCTTTTGCACCTATTGCACACATGACTACCATTTCTATTATGATTGCATTTTTTACCCTTTGTGGTTGGAAAGTGCATCAATTGGATATAAATACAACTCTCTTAAATGGTGATTTGCAAGAAGAGGTTGATGTTCAGCAACCTCATTGATTTTCCATCAAAGGCCAAGAGCATATAATTTGCTTCTTGTATAAGGCTGTGTATGGTCTTAAGTAAGCTCTTCATGCATGGTATGACAAGATACATATGCACTTGCTTACTCTTGGTTTTACATGTAGTCCAATTGAAAGCACACTTTATGTCTGGAAAGATGGGGATAACCTTATAGTCATTTGTCTTTATGTTGATGACATTATCTTGACTGAGTGAGGTGATGAGACAATTGACATAGTTGTGGCTGATTTGCAACATACTTTTGATGTCACATATCTTGGCCTTTTGAACTATTATCTTGGCATCCACTTTGTATCCCCCAAGGAGGGGATTGTTGTGAATCAAGCAATGTATATTGAGAAAATACTTCAACATTTTGGTTTTGAGGATTGCAATCCTATTTCAACACCAATGGAAATAGGATGTAGGTTCTCAATTGAGGGTGCGAATGATGGATTTGATACTTGTCTAAGGATTCAATTTGTTGGGATAATTTGTGAGTTTTTCTCTCATAATTTTTGCTACTTTTAAAGTGGGGATTACAAAATCAATTGAATAATTTTGCATTCTTATTGTATACCATACTTAAAGATGTTCCACATGCAATCTTATAAAAAAATCAATATGCTCACAACACAAGTTACTTATGTCAATTGATCCTTTGATTGTTTGCAAGCTTATTCAAGATTGTGCATATGCCTTTCTTGGTGGTTTCCACTTGACCATTGGCTTGGGTCTGATAAAGAATTGATTTCTTATGAGCTACTATAAGTTCTATTGTTCAATGATCTCACCTTTTGCAAATTTTGAATTGGTTCAAATTCTGATTGATGTGTTACAAATGCTACCAAGTGAGCTTCTTTCACCATACTATAACACTCCTCATCTTTCACATAGTAGGACATGATTCCATCATTGTCTTTATGATATATGTTTATTGTTATGATTTGATAATTTTGACTTTAAAAAAATGTTTTTCATTCATAAGGATGAACTTATTCTTGGGATCATAGTGTCAAAATTAGCATTATCATCATCATCTCTATCCACCTAGGTACCTCTTCTAAATTGAATGGATAAGCATCTAGAAATTCATTTGATATCCCTTGGTTTCTTCATTTTTAAACCTAGAAAAGTTATTGGCTCTAACATGTGCGCTTTCCTTCGTAAGTACCACTTCAAAATCAAATCCCATTAGTAGGAGTAACCACTTTACATGTATGTGAAAACCTCTATTCTAACTAGGATCTTTGAAGATGGGAGCTCAACTCAAACTCTTTTTCACTTACCAAAAGCTTCATCATAGTCAAGTGTGTAGTCAAAACTTGTGATAAGCCCATACAATGGTCTCTCAATTAATGCATATATGTGTATCAATCTTCTATAGTATTTTTAATATCTCACAAAAGCTTGAACTTCCTTTACAATTCTAAGTTTCCACATTATCACTATTGCTCTCAATTTGTTGTCATCTATTGATATTCTATTTTTGGACACTATGTGTCCCAAAATTTTCCCTTGGTTGACCATGAAGTGACATCTCTCTAAAGTGTGGCATACTCGATATGTTTGAAATTTGTTGAAAATTTTCTCAAGCTCTAGGATATGTAAAAATCTCCTCTCAAAGAATGAACATAAATCATCCACATACGTTTTCAAAGTCTTCCTTAAGGACTCTTTGAAAACATAACACATTAGACATTGGAATACTATTTTTGTTTTCTTAGGATTTATGCTTATATCTCTTGTAGTTACTCCAACAAATTCATGATCCGTTTGTTTGAAATTGTAGATTTATGATGATGAATCATGTTTGATCCCTTATTTTGAGAAATTATCTATGAACTATTCCATCAACCATCTAGCTTTATGAACGGATCCAAAGTTGAATGTTGACACACTTCATATTGAGTGAAAAAAAAATCTAAGAATATCTATTGAGCTCTAAGAATTTGTTTGGATTTTTCTACGTGATCATAAGGATCTACCAACTTTCATATCAAAATTTCACACATTTTGTCACTTATGATGGTTGAAGGCATCTATCAAGAGACTTGAGTTTCTTAATTTAGATATAAAATCATCATTTTTGTTCTAATTGATGTTAGTCCTTGTTACAGCCTAGACATATCGTCATTTTCTCGAGTATGCATAGGCTTGATAGGATAATGGAAACCTATATTCGCACCTTCTTCCTGAGCTTTCCCCATATATTATCCTTATAAAAATTTCAATATTCCTTGATTTCCTCTCACAAAGGGTTCATGGAACAATTCCATAGGTTTTTCTTGCATAGACTAGCTTTCTCTATTTCACTCATGGACTACTATTGGTTTTTGAAATTTTCGATATATTTAGGGGGAATGTTTGGTGATATAACAAGTCTCCGATGAACAAATATTTATGCATAGAACACATACCTTACCAAATACATTCCTTAGGAAATATGAATGTATAGTGGAATTTCCAATTAGAAGGTGTGATATGTTTAATCATAATAGACATCTTATGTATGCCCTAGGATCATAAAAACTTTTTGTACCACACTCTTTTATCTCCTAAAAAAAGGAGTTCATCTATCACTTACCAATTCAATCGGTAATACAAGTACTTTCATAATGCTTTCATTTGTTGGAGTTAGACGTCTACAGAAGCATATGAACAAAACAAGGACGAAGAAGAAGAAGCTTGGAGCACAACACACAATACTGAATGTATTACCTCTAGAATGTACAAAGATAACTTACCTGTTAGGGCTATAGGCCTATATAAAAGCCGGGGGAAAAAACCTCCTAAAGAGGGAAAAAAGTACCCCGATGGTCTTAGTGTGTTCACACACATCATTACCTAAATATATCAACAAATCCCCCTGGGAGTGATGTGATGAACAGGGAGCTCGCACTCCTGTATAAGGAAGTTCCAAGCTATGCGGAATCAATCCACAAAAGGAAGTAAGCCCAAAGCTTTGAGGAAAGCTTCAAACTTCTCCCTAGGCAAAGCCTTCATGAAAAGGTTTGCAATGTTCTCCTGCATGGACACATATGCCAAGCTGATCTCTCCAGCAGAGAACCTCCTTCACATAATGATAATGCACCTCAATGTGTTTAGTGCATGCATGGAACACAGGGCTCCTCGCAACTACCAATGTGCTCTGACTTTCAGCGAAGATGATGGTGGTAGAAGACTGACCAACATCCAAATCAGCCATAAGGCGTCTAAGCCACACACACTCAACACTCGCTATGAAAGTTGCCCTATACTCAACCTCACAACTAGAAGTGCCCATAGTAGGTTGCTTCTTGCTCAGCCAAGATATGCATGAGCTACCAAGCCATGCTAGGGAAGAAGACCATCTCATGTTGTCAAAGAAACAACCAACAGTGGCTCTCTCATCGACCAAACCTGAGTATAGAGGCTTAGCACAAGTCTCATGTGAGCTTATGTGGCTCAAGAAGTTGTTTGTTGATCTTAATTTCTAGGTTAAGCAAGTGCCTATTTTCTGTGACAACATAACTAGCATCTGCTTGGCTCAAAATTCAGTGTTCCATGCAAGGTCAAAGCATATAGAAGTGCATTACCACTTTATTAGAGAGAATATCATGTCAAAGGATGTCAAGGTGGAGCATGTCAATACAAATGATCAATATGCCGATATGATTACCAAAGCTTTGGATGGAGTAAAGCTACAACACTTCAAAGCATGCATTGGAATGAAAGACCTAGGGACTGAGACTTGAGGGGGAGTGTTGAAAATCAAATCTCAATCATGCAAAAGGGCTCAACCATGAGTTTTTCAAGTGGAACAATAAAAAAGAAGGACCCAAAGTCATGGAATCAAGTTAGAAGCTCCACCAAACTCAATAAAATTCAAATCTAATCAATCAGCCACCAAAAAGTACACCTACACTGATTGATGGGTGGTTAGCTAGATTGTAGGAAAAGGAAAACTCTATATAAGCATCATCTCGCCTTTTTCTTAAATTGTATGCATTCCATGAGTTTTCCACTTAGTTTAGTGAATTCATAAACTCTAGCAAGCAGCCCCCTTGCTTGCTTACCACATTTTTTCATGACTTTGCTCCTCCCTATCTAGAGGTATAGTTAAGCTTTTCCAAATTTGATTCTATCAGATTAGAGAGCATTGCTTTCTCTTTCATTCTACTCATTTTCATTGATTTCAAGCTTCATTTAGTCTTTCATATAGTGCTCTGAACTTTGCCAAAGCTTCAAGTTATTTGACTAAGTAAGTTGTGAGAACTTGCCAACTTTGTGAAGGTATATCTCTGCACATAGGCATAAAGTGTTGCAAACAGGTAGTCTGTTTTGTCGAGGATGGTTGTCCCACATGGAATATCCATTTGAGATGATTTAAAGCTTGTTTGGTAGCTCGTAAAGTGTGCTTCAATTCTGCATTTTTAAGTCTTTGTACAGGTGCAGAGAAAAGTTCAGAAGAGTGAGCATATATCACTTCTTGTGGAACTAGTGGAGGGTAGCCATCTTCCATTTTTGCACTGGGGTGTTAGAATATTCCCCCATCAGTGGTGTTAGAGCCATTTTGGAGGCTTGTAGACACCAATGTGCATCATATTGAAGACTTGAAGGGATCCATACAACGTGTGGAAGCATAAGGAGGACTTATCAAAGCAAGAAGACATCAAAACGAGGCTACATCGATCGAGATCTCAACTAGTCGAATGTTAGCAAGGGACAAGCTATCAAAAGGTAATATCCACACCTTCTAAAGCATACAAACACTTGAGAAGAAGCTATAGGAGCATCTTAAAGCTTAGTATGGATTAGTATAATGCACAAATAGAGAAGTTAGAGAAAGGCAATTATCAACCATGGAAATTTAGAGTTAGCAACTATCTTATGGGCAAAGGATTCCGAGGATTAGTGAGCCAATGCCTCATGTACATGATCCACTAATTCAAGAGTAGGTCAAGGCACTTAATGAATGTATAGAAAGGGATAGGAGAGTCATATTCATTCTATCGCAACACATAAACAATAGCATGATAGGGCATGTACAACACTTGGACACATCCAAGAAGGTTTGGGAGACGTTGGAGAGATTGTACTCTTCATCAATCAAGGCAAGGAAGATTCAGCTCAAGAATGAGCTAGATAATCTTAGGAAAGCACCAAATACTAACATAAATGAGTACATTTTTAAGGTTAAGGAGCTTCCAGATGCCCTATAATCCATTGGGAGCCCAATCGAAGATGGTGATCTTATCGCACATACTCTCAATGGCTTGAGAGAGGATGAAAGGTGGAAAGCATTCACCACATCAATTTATGTGAGGGATTTCCTACTAGAATTTAATCAATTAGTCACATTGATGGTGACCGAGGATATGAACCAAGAAGCTTCACAATCAAAGGGCAACCAAGCCCAAGTTTTCTATGCAGGCAAAGGCAAAGGCAAAAGAGGTGGACAAAACCTTACAAAAGTAGCCTAGATCGATAGTCACAGATTTTCTTGTCTATGTCTATTACTAGTCGTTGCTCCTTAGCAGCCTTCAATAGTTCACAATCTCTCAAAAAGTTCTCTAACGAATCACACCAAGGACACCTACGAGGGCCACGCACAAAACAATTTTGATTTTGAGGATTTTGATTAACTTGTGGTGGGAAATTTTGAAATTGAGGATTTGGTTGATAAGGTATTGCTTGAACAGGATAATTAGGATTTTGAAAAGGCAATTGATGTATTTGAGGAGCTTGGGGAGCAAGATGTGGTACTTGAGGTGCAAGAGGAGCTTCCGTATTATACGGTTGATGATTTTGAAAATTTTGATTTTGAGGATTTTGAAAAGCTATTTGAGAAGCTTGAGGATACATGTTTTGATACATTTGAGGATTTTTCACATGAGGATGAGGATTTTGCACTGAAGGATTATGCATTGGAGGAACTTGATATGCTTGAGTAGGAGCTACTTGTGGATTTTGATTGGTAGCTATAACATGTTGATTAGGCTCTTGAAAAGACATTGGGCTCATTTGATTTTGGAAAGTTTTGGTGTAATTAGATTGTAAAGCATCTATAGTCTTGGCCAAATTGGATTGTGTAGCAATAAGACTTTCCATTTGCTTAGTGAGAATTTCCACTTGAGATTGTTCAACTACACTTTTATTTGGCTCTACTTTAAAACCTTGAGTAGGCTCCATCATTTGAGGAATAGGAGTAGAGTCAAAAATCATAGCATGGGATTGTTCTCTAACTTGCTCCTTAGTTTGTGGAAGGCTAGCTTGAGGAAGACTAGTTTGCTCATAAAGCACGGATTTTCTTTGATGTCTATGGGCTACAACCTCTACTACTTTACGCACTTTTTGCCAATTGTCAGTAAGACCATAGCGCTTATCCGGTTCTTCTAATTGCCGTTCAACTTCCCTACGAGTTTCAGGATGAAGAGGCTTAAGAAAATTGATCACAAGATCATGTTCCAAAGTTATCTTATCCTCATTAGGAAGTTGTTCATAGAGTCTAATATACTCATTTTGTAAGTGAGTATAGAGCTACTAGGCTTTGGTGAATTGACCCATCGTAAGAATCCATCCTGATTATGTTGGTTATAATCTTCAAGATAGAATCCTTTGAGCATCTCCTTTCTAAAATAACTCCAAGGAAGACTATCATATTGAGTGACACGGTTTATGATAGAGCATCTCCTTTCTAAAATCACTCCAAGGAAGACTATCATATTGAGTGCACATGGCATATCAATGTGCCAGAAAATCCATTTTTATGTGAAATTCCGGCTATAGACTGACTTTGATAGGATTTACAAGTATGTGAATTTTCATGTGATTTGGAGACATTGAAATTTTTGCCCTAATTTCCAAAGTTTGACCAGCTTTGACTGCTACCCTGGATTTGCTCGATTTCTTCCAAAGTTTGCATCTAAACTCCCTTTGACATCCTTGATGCATCTTGGACTTCTCAGGGAATTCTGGCTACCTTCACCGAATGTGTTTCCTGCAGGCCTTCATGAGTGAGAGAGGAGGGAAAATCTTGACGACATTGGCCCCCACTAAACCTGCGATTCCTCCGGAAGCGCCACTCTAGTATCTCTGAAAAACTAAATGTTCCAGGCATCAAATTATTTTATAGGCAATATACATGGAAGGAAAAATTGATCATATGCATGAATGAGTAGGCAACGTGACATGAAGCAAAATTTGCATGAAAGAAAGAATTGAAATACGCAACATGAATATGCATGAACAAATAGGCAACATATATGCAAATGAACAAGCAACATTGACAACAAGAAAGAAAACAAAAAAGCATCAATATGAAGTGGAAGTGGATGTATTGAGTCGTTTTAAGCGTCAGTTCCTCTCATCTTGAAGAAAAATTTGTACCTTTTTCATAAAGAAATCTACCTTAAATACGATTATAAACAAAGATTTAGGATTTTCAATAGACATCTTTCATCTTTAGCTTATTTTAGATCAACTCCTTTCTTACATAAATATGAATATGCTCTTTCTCTAACAACATGCAAGGAAATCTAACTAAATTCTACTAATGCATAAATATGCCTATATAGCCTGTGATTTATTCTACTATGCCTCTTTATGTTCCTTTGGCTTGTGTTTTTTTTTAATGATGATGATGATGATGATTCGGCAACTTTATGGTTACAATCACTTTTTTGGGGTGGAAGAAAGTTTAAACTTCCTGGTAACATGTAGTTTTTTTTTTGTGATGATGGGGAAAAATTAAACCCTGATACAAGGTACAACCATTTTTGATGACGGAGAACAGTCGTTTAAACTCCGATACAAGTGCTGTGAGATGGACTAAGGATGTAGAAACATGCAATATCAGGAGCTAGGATTTCAACAATTATGCTTTCGATACAGGATACATATGCATGTTTATATATGAAAGTCATGTCACCAAAATAAACCTCCAAATCTACATGCCCTATCTTTCCACAATCTTAGATTATAATCAATTTCTTAGTAGATAAGTTACTACTTAAGATACAATTTTACACAAGTAGAGAAATCATCATTTGCCTTTTTTTTTGACTCAAGTGATGTGGATATGCAATGCAATGCAAAGATTGAAAACAAACATGTATGAAACAAGGACGGAAAAAAAATAGAATGAAAAAAACAAAGCAACACAAACTTGAAAAATTAATGATATTTTTATATGTTTTTTATTTTTTATTTTCATTTTTTTTATTTTACTTTTTTTAAAAATAATTTTATCTTGTAACATGGGTACTCTTGTTTATGAATCGGCCTCATTGTTGTCATCTTCTTCAATGGCATCATCCAAAATGTACTCGTCATTATCACGTTTCTTGAATAGCTTTATCCTTTTACCTACAATCAAAGTTTTTAGTGCAACACCATTTAATTCACAAAGAGCATACGTACCATTTGTTGGAGCAAGTCTATGACAAGCCTAAGTATTGGCTTGAGTCTCACAAAGTCTTAGAAGAAGCTTTAAAAAGAAGACTATGTAAAGTTCACTTGTGAACTACCTCTTGTAACTTTTGAAGAGTCTACTTAATGTAAAAGTAAGAGAATCTTAAGTGGTTGAGTCCACTTGATCAAGAATGGAAAGAGGAGCCACGAATTCATGATTTGTGGTAGGTAGAGAATCAAATCAATTATTAATTGATTGGAGAGTGATTGAGGGAAGTTAGCCTCCCAAACTCAACTATAAATAGATGGCAGTTTTAGTCGTGGTTAGAGAGACCTATGTGAAGACCTCCAACAGCTGAGCTTTATGCCATATCAAGGTGTGATTACAAGGCACACACATGTATCAGTAAGTCATTGTATTGTACAAGCAATATACTTTCATTTTCATGATTATTTGAGTTCATCTTTCCATGTTCTTGTGAAGTGTACTACTCACTGCCATTACTCTCAGTTTTCTCAGTCAGCTTGCAGAGATGTTTTCTCTGAGCTTGGTGCATCATTTTCAGTGATTTAACTTGGTAAAGTTAGCTCTATAAGTCTACTATATGCTCACAACCTTTCATGTCATTTGAATGTTGCAATCTTCACTTATGTTCATTTGAAGTCAACAGGGTCTGTTCATCTTCACTTCTCTGTCAGGTACCCGACTTTTTCACTCATCTTGTCAGAGCCATTTCTCAGTAGTTACTTATCCAAATTCAGTGATTTAAAGCTTGTTGGATTCAGTTTACTGTCTAGTATAACCATACAAATTTTCATAATCATTGGATTCCTACATTTTGAGTTATGTGGATTGTTCTGCTCACTGGTCTATTTCTGTAGCAGCCCGTGAAAATCGGGATGATGTCATCACTTGTTAAAACTCATTCTCAGTGTGTGGTTCATTATTTTTTATGAGATTACTCTTGAAAGTTAGCTCTTTAAGTTGCCTAGACTTCCCCAAGAGGAATTGAGCTAATTGCTGCTGTGCTCAGAGAATTATGTAAAACACTAGACAGGTGTATGAACCAAGAATAGCAAGTTTTCACCTCTGAGCTAACTCCAACTTATCTGTTTAAATCTATCTTTTTGAGAGTGATCTTCCAAGGTACATAGGGTGTCTAATACATCCATTGGCAAGCTAAAAGGGCCCACCATATACTTCTGGAGTTCATTTGGCTGATGTAGATCAAGGATTTTGCAACACCTCTTCATCTTCAAGCACATACCTATCCATCTCTTCACAGTGGTATCAGAGCAAGGTTGGACAACATGGCAGATGGATTTCCTTCATCAATTGACAAATTGGATAGAGGTAATTACTCAGCTTGGTCATTAAGGATGGAAGCTTATCTCCAAGGTAGAAGTTTATATGGTTATGTGGCTGGAGATGAAGTTATGCCAAGTTTCAAGAACAAAAGTCAACCAACACAAGAAGAGCAAGAAAGATTGAGCACATGGTGCTCCAAGGATGCACTTGCAAGGTCTTATCTCCTCAACTCTATCTCAGATTTTTTGTTGCCTCACATTAGAAGTTGTAAGACATCTCAGGAAGTGTGGGATGCACTTGAAGCTTTCTTTTCTTCAAGTACCAAAGCTAGGAAGCATCAACTATGGTTGGATTTCACAACTCTCAAGAAGGCTCCCAAACAAAATGTGACTGATTTTGTCACAAAGCTCAAGGACATAGCGGATCAGTTGGGAAGCATTGGAGAGGTAATAGATGAAGAGCAAATTGTAAGGCAGGTCATCAATGGCTTGAAGGCAGATGATAAGTGGGAAGCATTCACCACAGCTATGGATTTGTACATGGACATGCATGTACCTGATTTCAACACACTCATTGGACAACTACTTACTCAAGAGGCAAAGCTTATAAAAAATGGAGAAAGCTCTAAAGGTAATCAATCTTCAGCTTTATACACGGATAAAAGCAAGTCTAAAGATAACAAAGGAAAGACAAAGAAAGTGGATGATGAAGCAGGTACATATCAAGCTAACTATGCAGGTAGAGGAAGACATGGCAAAGGTAGAGGAAGAGGAGGTAGACAAGGCAGGGGGAGATCCCAAGACTCCAACTCATGTTCTATTTGTGGATTAACTAATCATACAACTGAAAATTGCTTTAGGAATTCCAGGAATCAAAGAGGCAGAGGATACAATAGAGGAAGTTATGGCTACTCAAGAGGAAGGTTCAACAACTACCATGGCAACTACAACAACTACAATCATTCAAACTATCAAGGAGGCTACAAAGGAAGGAGAGACTACAATAACTACACAGAAGACTCAAACAAAGAGGATTCATTATTGATCATGAACATGGCTATGCCACAAGGTAAATCTGATGAGCATGTTTTCTACATAGATTCAGGTTGTTCAAATCATGTGGCAGGAAATGTGGCACTCCTATCAGATTTAGAAGATCCAAGGAATAAGCATGAGGTACAAACAGGAGATGATACAAAACATTCTGTGGAGAAAATAGGCAATGTCAAAGCACCCAATGGAAACATCAACCTACTCAGTAAGGTACTCTATGTCCCTACCATTACAAAGAATTTGATAAGTGTTGGACAGATAGTAGAGAAAGGGTTGCAAGTCAGGTTCACAAAAGCAGGAGCATTTGTTGAAGATCCAAGTCAAGGATTCAGAAGAATTGCAAAAGGTGAAAAGACAGGTAGATTGTTCACATTTGAATTACAGGACACTAGAAACATTGCTCTCTTTAATTATGGTAGTCAGACACTCACAGAATTGGAAGTATGGCACAAAAGGTTAGCACATATTGGTGAAAGGTCATTAAAGCAAATCTGCAGGGACCAAAGTGTACTTGGACTTCCTAATTTGTCAAAACAACATATGATTTATAAGTGTAGTGCATGTCAATTTGGAAAGTCTCACAGGTTACCATTCATGAAGAAAGGTTATATGCATGGAGATCTCTTGGAGTTGGTTCATACAGATGTATGGGGACCTAGCAAGGAAGCTTCAATATCTGGATCAAGGTATTATGTTTCCTTTATTGATGATTGCAGCAGATGGACTATCGTATTCTTTATGAAACACAAAGATGAAGTTTTTTCATGTTTCAAAAGATATTTGGCTCTTGTGGAGAATCAAACAGGTAAATCACTAAAAAGGCTAAGGTCAGATGGAGGGGGAGAATACTTCTCCCATGATTTTGATTCTTTTCTTCAAGAAAGAGGAATCAAAAGAGAGGTAACTACAAGGTACACTCCTGAGCAAAATGGAGTGGCAGAAAGGAGGAATAGGACAATTGTTGAAGCTGCAAGGTCTATGTTAAATGAAAAGCATTTACCTAATTACTTATGGGCTGAGGCTGTATCTATAGCCACTTACTTGATTAACAGGTTGCCTTCAAAATCCCTTGATGGGATGACTCCATATGAGGCTTGGAATGGAAGAAGACCAAGCTTAGATCATTGTAAAATTTTTGGATGTATTGCTTTTGCTCATGTTCCTTCACAGGTTAGAGGCAAGATGGATCCAAAGGCAGAAAGGTGTGTATTTATTGGATATGACAACAATCAAAAGGGCTACAGGTTATACAACCCTACCAACAAAGGATTCTTGGTAAGCACAGATGTAGTTTTTGATGAGAACAATTCATGGTATGAAGATTCATGCAGGAAGATCAATTTACCATATGATCTTGAAGAAGATTTTCCAAAGCTTGGTAGAGAACAATCAAAGATTGAAGAACAAGACACCTCAGAGGATGATGAAGAATCTCACATGGAAAAGATCAAAGCATGGAAGTCTAGAGGTAAAGCAAAATTGCAGGAACTTGGACATGAGGCAGAATCATCACATCATGGCCTAAGAAGATCTATGAGGGAAAAGAAAAAACCAGAAAGGTATGGGTTTGACACCTCATTAGTAACTAAACATTCTATCTACATAGCATATGACATAAACCAAGAGGAGCCATCATCATTTGAAGAGGCCAAAGCAAAAACAGAATGGAAGCATGCAATGAAGGAAGAGATTGAAGCACTTGAGGAAAACAACACTTGGGATTTGGTGCCCAAGACTTCATCCATGAAGGTAATAGGCTCAAGATGGGTCTATAAACTCAAGAAGAATTCTGATGGTTCCATTAACATGTATAAGGCAAGGCTTGTAGCAAAAGGCTTTGCACAAACTCAGGGAATTGATTATGAGGAGACCTTCTCTCCTGTGGCAAAGATGCCTACTATTAGGGTTTTGCTTAGTATTGCCTCTTCCAAGAATTGGAAGATACTTCAACTAGATGTAAAGAATGCATTTTTGAATGGTTGGATAACAGAAGAGGTATATATGGCACAACCACCTGGTTTTGAGAATCAAGTTTATCCTGATTATGTGTGTAAACTTAACAACGCATTGTATGGTCTCAAGCAAGCTCCAAGAGCTTGGAATTTCAGGCTTGTTTCATTCTTGCAGGACAAAGGCTTTCAACCAAGCAAGGCAGATCCTTCACTCTTTATTAAAAAGAGTAATTCTGAGGTCATCTACCTATGTGTATATGTAGATGATATTATATTGACAGGAAATGATGAAGATGGTATGAAGAAGATCAAAGATCAGATGAGAGATAAGTGATTTGGGTTCACTTACCTACTTCCTAGGTTTGGAAGTTGTCTACAAAGATCATGGTTTGTTTCTCACTCAAAGAAAGTACATTAAGGACATGTTGGCAAAATTCAAGATGCAAGATTGTAAGATTGCAGGTACTCCAATGGAGGTCAATCACAAATTGAGCTCACATGAAGGTGAACTCATAGAGGACATCACATCATATCAAAGTCTAGTGGGTAGTCTCAACTATGCCACATTGACAAGAGTAGATATATGTTACAGTGTGAGTGTGCTAAGCCAATTTATGCACACACCAAGGAAACCACATATGGATGCTGCCAAAAGGATTCTCAAGTATCTCAAAGGAACCATAAATGAAGGACTTTATTATCCTTATGTATCTGATTTAGGTTTGAAGCTATTTTCTGATGCAGATTGGGCTGGCTCCAAGGAAGATAGAAGGAGCACTTCAGGTTATCTTACCTTTGCAGGTTCAAAGCTTATTTCATGGTCATCCAAGAAGCAACCCACAGTTGCTCTCTCTTCTACTGAAGCTGAATATAGAGGTCTTGCCATAGCTACACAAGAAGCTATGGGGATGAAGACATTATTCAAAGATCTTGGATTGGAGTTCGGAACTCCAACTATTTTTGGTGACAATATGAGTTCTATTCATTTGGCTGCTAATCCTATTTTTCATGCAAGGACTAAACATATTGAAGTTCATTATCACTATGTACGAGAAAAGGTTCTAAGCAAAGAGATTCAAATATCATATGTGTCCACTCATCAACAATGTGCAGATATTCTAACCAAAGCATTGGATGGTACAAAGCTTTGCAAATTCAAGGCTATGATTGGTTTGCAGGTAATCTTGGAAGATTGAAGACCTCAAGCATACTTGGCTTGAGGGGGAGCTGTTGGAGCAAGTCTATGACAAGCCTAAGTATTGGCTTGAGTCTCACAAAGTCTTAGAAGAAGCTTTAAAAAGAAGACTATGTAAAGTTCACTTGTGAACTACCTCTTGTAACTTTTGAAGAGTTTACTTAATGTAAAAGTAAGAGAATCTTAAGTGGTTGAGTCCACTTGATCAAGAATGGAAAGAGGAGCCACGAATTCGTGATTTGTGGTAGGTAGAGAATCAAATCAATCATTAATTGATTGGAGAGTGATTGAGGGAAGTTAGCCTCCCAAACTCAACTATAAATAGATGGCAGTTTTAGTCGTGGTTAGAGAGACCTATGTGAAGACCTCCAAGAGCTGAGCTTTATGCCATATCAAGGTGTGATTACAAGGCACACACATGTATCATTAAGTCATTGTATTGTACAAGCAATATACTTTCATTTTCATGATTATTTGAGTTCATCTTTCCATGTTCTTGTGAAGTGTACTACTCACTGCCATTACTCTCAGTTTTCTGAGTCAGTTTGCAGAGATGTTTTCTCTGAGCTTGGTGCATCATTTTCAGTGATTTAACTTGGTAAAGTTAGCTCTATAAGTCTACTATACGCTCACAAATTTTAATGTCATTTGGATGTTGCAATCTTCAGTTATGTTCATTTGAAGTCAACAGGGTCTGTTCATCTTCACTTCTCTGTCAGGTACCCGACTTTTTCACTCATCTTGTCAGAGCCATTTCTCAGTGGTTACTTATCCAAATTCAGTGATTTAAAGCTTGTTGGATTTAGCTTACTGTCTAGTATAACCATACAAATTTTTATAATCATTGGATTCCTAAATTTTGAGTTATGTTGATTTTTCTGCTCACTGGTCTATTTCTGTAGCAGCCCGTGAAAATCGGGATGATGTCATCACTTGTTAAAACTCATTCTCAGTGTGTGGTTCATTATTTTTTATGAGATTACTCTTGAAAGTTAGCTCTTTAAGTTGCCTAGACTTCCCCAAGAGGAATTGAGCTAATTGCTGCTGTGCTCAGAGAATTATGTAAAACACTGGACAGGTGTATGAACCAAGAATAGCAAGTTTTCACCTCTGAGCTAACTCCAACTTATCTGTTTTGATCTATCTTTTTGAGAGTGATCTTCCACGGTACATAGGGTGTCTAATACATCCATTGGCAAGCTAAAAGGGCCCACCATATACTTCTGGAGTTCATTTGGCTGATGTAGATCAAGGATTTTGCAACACCTCTTCATCTTCAAGCACATACCTATCCATCTCTTCACACCATTGTTGTTGACTTTTGATACAATGTATGGCCCAAACCATCGACTGAGCTTTTTGCGTGCATCATATCGAGAGTCAAATGTGCTATCATAAATGAGCACCCAATCTCCTACTTCAATTGGCTTATGACGCAATCGATGAGTTTTATCAAAATAATGCTTGTTCTTCATTCTAGATTCTCTTAATTTTTCAACGGCGTCATCAAGTCTTAATTTACCTTGTTCTAACTATTTAATGCGCAAACTCAAAAAATCCTCAGTAGACATGTTTTCAGACCAAGGCAAATTTGACCATGTAGAAATATGAGACTGAATTGGAAACAATGGCTTTTGACAGTACATGAGTTCAACAGGCATATATCCAGTAGTACGTGTGCATGTCATTCTATCTGCCCAAAGTGAAAAAGGTAAGAATCTAGGCCATTGTTTGATGTCACCGTTACATGCTTTAGATATGGCTCTCACACAATAGGTGGATGCCCTCTCTCTATTTTACCATTGGCCTCTCTGGATTATATGCAGTAGTGAGAGACAAACGAATACCGAGACGCTCAAAGAACTCTTTACCTTCTCTCGCATTTAACTCTCCACGATCGGCAAGTACTTTCTCTATGTACCCAAAGTGACTTATGACATCTTCAAGCAAGAATTTGCAAACATTGTAAGTGGTCTTAGATCGTAGTGCACGTTCGTCTACATGATTAGTTAAGTCTTCTCTTGCAAGTACAATGTAACACATTTTGTTAATACCTTCAGGCATAGTTACAAGATCTACTACCCACTTGTAGTGAATACAAGGCAGATAAGTAGGATGCAACGGATCTCTATGTTTGACTGATGAATGAAGTTGACAAGTAGAACATGTAGAAACATAGCTACTAATGTCAACATACATCCTAGGCCAATAATAGGTACTTCTAATTTTTTCATATCTTCCAAAAAATCCTTTATGACCTGCCCATAATGTCTCATGCATTTCCTTCATTACTTGCAATTGAAGACCTCGTTTTCCTAGGACTCGTTGTGGATTCTTAACCTTACCCTTAACATGTCTCCAAAGATAACCGTTACATAGGAAAAAGTTATAAGCTCATTTCCTAATGTTACGGAATCTATTCATAGTCCAGGTAGGTTATGGTTGTAGTGTACTTATATACTTTCCTATCTCTCTCCATTCATTTTCGTACTCAAACTCATGAAATTTCTCATACTCATATATATGGGGAACATAGTCAACTAAATTCACATTCTTTATTAGATCACTTTCAAGATCATCATCAAATCTAGCTCTCGATAACATATCAGCAACTGAGTTTGACTTACCTGAAATATGAACTAACTCAGGATTTATGAACTTAACATATGAGATCCATCTAAGCATGGCTATATCAGGAAATGATCAATTGGCTATCATTCCAATGAGAGGCAAACAATCAGTCTCAACTTTGACATTTGCACCAATGAAATATTCTTTGTCTGTTTTCAAAGCTGTTACCATACCCCATAGTTCTCGTTTGATTTGTGGATATTTTCTTTATGTTTCATGTAGAATTTTGGCACCAAACCTAATTTCATATCTAATCCTTTCACTATCATCTTGACCTATGAACCAACCTATACCAATAGGACTAGTATCAACAGTCAATATAATAGGTTTGTTAGCAGAATAGTCTACACGCTTAAGGATGGGAGCTTTAAGCAATAATTTCTTCAATTTATGCGTAGCTTGAGTGTGTTTGTCAGTCCAAATATTTTTTTGTTTCTTCCTCAACAAGTCATAGAGACAATCAGCAACATGAGCTAAGTGTGGGATCCAAATAACATAAAGAGATGCAAGCACCAAGAAATCTACGTACCTCACTCACGTTGTTACATGTTTTAGAAATCTTGCTAATGGCATCAACTTTTTGTGGGTATGGCTTTCGACCACAATGGCCATATAAATGTCCAACAATAAGAGCCTCGTTAACACCAAAAGCAGATCTTTCTATGGAAAATGTGAGACCTACCTCTTCAAATCGTTGAAATATTATTTCACAATCAGAGATATGGTCAAGAAAAAATTTACGACATCCAGATGAATCTAAAGTAATGTCCTTTACACATTCCTCACTCTCTTTAATTGGAAGATCATCAATGAATGACATAGTTATATGAGGGATAAAATCATGTAAGACCATATTCATAGCACTCATCATATGAGCCACATAATTAATCGCTCCTTGAGGTAAGGTACACATTCGCACTAAGCCTAAAGGAGTTTTCATTCTGGTTATGTCACGACTATCAATTGCTAATTGGAACTGGTCATATCTAGAATATAAATCACCCATTGAATAGATAGAATGTCTTGAAAATGATTCAGGAAACTCATCTACAATGGGTCTTGTTCCTACATTCCTTATGGTGACTTTATTGACGGGTTGGAGATCTTGAATAAAACGTAGTTTCCCATTCTTTTTAGGCACAGTGAACCATCGATTTAAGTAAAGTGCAAAAGATGGCCGATAAAGTTATCTTTAAAAACACGCTTTGCAATAGAGAAAACTTGTTCTAAAGACATAGTCACTTGACTCTTAAGAAAAATGTCATCTAAAATCTCCATAGGATCTATTTTTCTCTCAATTTCTGAAATCAAGATAGCTTTAGGTTTTCTTTTTGGTTTCTTTTGTTTTTGCTCAAGATCTTGTTTTTGTTCATGTTCTCGTGTTTGTTCTTCAGTTTGTTTTGATTGTTCTTGTTTATCTAAAGGCTTTGGTTCTGTTTTTCATTGCGTTGTCTTCTTCCCTTTTTGTTTCTCCTCTTATTTTTGTTCATTGGGTTGTGGTTCTTGTTTTTTATCTTTGTATTGTGATGTTTCTCCTTGCTCTATGATTGTTTCTATTCCCTCTGACGTTTGTTTTTGAGCCACTCTTCTTTCACTAAGCTCAACTTCATCTCTTTTTCGTTTTTCTTCTACATTGGATATATGAGAAATAAGAGGTTGATCTTCTATTGGTGATTCCCAAGCCGTTATTCTCTTAATCTCATCTCGTGCTCTTACTACAGCCTCTATGGAAAAATCACCTTCCTTTGTCGGTTTACTTGATTCTACTTGTTGCTCATCATGAGCTTCTAGTTTCACTCCTCTAGTTCCTACTTCCGTTATGGTTATATTTTCATAGTGTTTTTTCATTCCTCCCTTACCATAATTTCCTTGCAAAGGTAGCCTAGATAGATAGTCACGGATTTTCTTGTCTATGTCTATTACTAGTCGTTGCTCCTTAGCAGCCTTCAATAGTTCACAATCTCTAAAAAAGTGCTCTAAGGAATCACACCAAGGACACCTACAAGGGACACACATAAAACCATTTTGATTTTGAGGATTTTGATTAACTTGTGGTGGGAAATTTTGAAATTGAGGATTTTGTTCATAAGGTATTGATTGAACAGGATAATTAGGATTTTGAAAAGGCAATTGATGTATTTGAGGAGCTTGGGGAGCAACATGTGGTGCTTGAGGTGCAAGAGGAGCTTCCATATTATACGGTTGATGATTCTGCAAATTTTGATTTTGAGGATTTTCAAAAGCTATATGAGAAGCTTGAGGATACATGTTTTGATACATTTGAGGATTTTGCACATGAGGATGAGGATTTTGCATTGAAGGATTATGCATTGGAGGAACTTGATATGCTTGAGTAGGAGCTACTTGTGGATTTTGATTGGTAGCTATAACATGTTGATTAGGCTCTTGAAAAGGCATTGGGCTCATTTGATTTTGGAAAGTTTTGGTGTAATTAGATTGTAAAGCATCTATAGTCTTGGCCAAATTGGATTGTGTAGCAATAAGACTTTCCATTTGCTTAGTGAGAATTTCCACTTGAGATTGTTCAACTACACTTTTATTTGGCTCTACTTTAAAACCTTGAGTAGGCTCCATCATTTGAGGAATAGGAGTAGAGTCAAAAATCATAGCATGTGATTGTTCTCTAACTTGCTCCTTAGTTTGTGGAAGGCTAGCTTGAGGAAGACTAGTTTGCTCATAAAGCATGGATTGTCTTTGATGTCTATGGGCTACAACCTCTACTACTTTACACACTTTTTGCCAATTGTTAGTAAGACCATAGCGCTTATCCTGTTCTTCTAATCGCCGTTCAACTTCCCTACGAGTTTCAGGATGAAAAAGCTTAAGAAAATTGATCACAAGATCAGGTTCCAAAGCTATCTTATCCGCATCAGGAAGTTGTTCATAGCATCTAATATACTCATTTTCTAAGTGAGTAATAGAGCTACTAGGCTTTGGTGAATTGACCCATCGTAAGAATCCATCCCGATTATGTTGGCTATAATCTTCAAGATAGAATTCTTTGAGCATCTCCTTTCTAAAATCACTCCAAGGAAGACTATCATATTGAGTGACACGGTTTATGATAGAACTATCAACAATTCGTTCAAAGAATGATATCAAAAGATCTTCGGGAAGACAAAAAATCATAGCTTGCTCTTCAAACAAATCTAAGTAGCTTGTGATGTTGATGCCATTGAATTTTCCCTTCTCTCTCAACATAGAAGAGACTATTATTTGGCCTTGTTTCTCAACAATAAGGGATTTTTCCTCCATCTTATGGGAATAAGCAAGTGATGCACGATGCTCTAGATCTCTCACAAATGCGTTTACTTCACGATGAAGATGTGCATGATACTATGAGAAATCCTGTGCAACACTCAAGACTGATGATGATGACGATGAAAAATATGAAACAAAGGATATGGATCACAACCTCCCAACAAGATCACAAGCAAATGCCACGAAGCATTTCACGTCGGGTTCAAATATGGAGGTGATCGCAATCCGGGTGGATCGGGTCCGGTCGTGGCAGACACAGGGTGTATGGAGCTAATGAATGTTGGAAGGTTTAAGGACATGAAAGTTAAATTAACGTTGAGCATGGAGAAGAGAGAGATGTTGAAATGATTATGGGAATGGGAATGTAGGAGTGCAAGTTAGATTTATGAACATGACTGATAAGAATGAAAGAGAAGCATACACACGAATCAAATTTGGAAGGAAGAATGGTCCATTGAAGGAGCTTCTTAAACACTTCCTAATTCTAATCCATATGCATAGTCTTCTTTGGATGATATGTATGCATGACGAGAATAGATGGAATCCTTACACATAAATCAGTTTTGAAAGGAAGAATGGTCCAATATTGGAGTTTCTTATACACTTTCAGAAAGCAATCAATATGTATGGGTATGTATGGATTATATGCATGCAAGTGAATTATGATGATAGAGTTTAATCACAAGCTCAATGAAACATCCTGATTGGTTCAACACAATACTGCGGAGCCTTCTCACACATAGAAGAAAATAGAAGACATGTAAAATACTTAAGAGATTGAGAGACAAGAGAAAAGAGACAAGAGACAAGAGACATGAATTAAAAGAATTTGAATTAAGATACATGTATAAGATCGTTGTGATACGTCAAGCTAAGCAGTCTACTGATCAAAGGCGGTTCCGACCTTCAAACCATGACAATTCAACAGAATGTCACACGTAAGAAGATGAGTTCCACTTCATTGACCCCACGTATGTCTAGGCTCATAACGTCTAACTAAAGAAGTCTAAGAATCATTAAAACCAGCTGTAACTCACTCACACGCTCAACCGAGGGTGAGTCAAGATAGTATAGCTGGTTTCAAGAGCCTATCCTAGATTGGAGTTCTAACTTAAATTTGAAACTAGGTACTATACTCATACTAGCCCACCTTGGATCCTCACTCGCTCAACCGAGGGTGATCATCTCAAGGAAACCTTAAGCTAGCAAGAGCCCTATGGATGCCTAACAATGATGCTCTAGGAGTTTGGAGGGGGGTTTATATAGTTTTTTGAATGAATTTGGGCCCTTGGATCTAGAAATCAACTCTCAACTCTAGGACCACTACTTTCGATTACAACCATTTGATTAATCAAATCAATGGCTTGGAATTGTTATTTCTATCAAATCTAGTGTAAATGAGTGAAATTTAGGCGCCTTCATTCTCCACCATTGGATCTGGGGATGATCTAGACCGTCGGATCAGTGCTGACATCAATTCGGATAAGATAAGCCACTATTTTTGGAGAAACTTTGCATTATTGATCTTTAAGTGTCAAAAAAGTCTTCTTTGATGAAAAAACTTGTGGATCCTCCTTCCTTTATGCTTTATTGCATCTCCACCCTTGAATATAAGCTCATCTTGATCGTGCAACATGGTTCAATCATATTTTGCCATGTTGGCAATGCTTCAAGCCTTTAATTTTCTTATTCTAGAAAACCAAAACAAATCTTTACTTTGCATGCCTATTCTTTTCTTCCCCAATGTAGCACTTGAAATCATCCTCATACAATCGTCGGTTAGTATCAAAATCCAATTATTTCACTTACCATCTTTGTCCATCTTCTCGCTTCTTCATTGCCATGTCCACCTGTCTGCAATCTTCATAAAAAAATTAGAACCTTTCTTCATCAAATCACCATAACATATACAACCAAAATGGAAAGAGCAAACACACATCAAGAAATCACATCACACATCCTCGTCACACATGCAAGCTCGTCACACCCCATATGCATTCAGAGCAGAAGCCCATCCACATTCATTCTCGTCACTCTTCTCAAGTATTCGTTCAACACGTCATGAATCTCCATTCCACATGCATACTCAACACACTTTCCACACACACCATATATATGTAAGCAAGTACCATTCTTAAATTTCATTTTTGATGCCCTTCACGACTATACTGCCACCTCCCCAATTCTTCTTCCGTTTCTCATTGAGTCCTCCTGTCTATTTTTCATGCCTCTTCAACCTAGGGTTTCTACTACCTGCTTGCCTTTTCATCGACTCTTTGTTTTGTTTTTTTTTCTTTTTTTTTGTTTTTCAACTAAATTCCATGCTAGGTCACCACCACACCTCCTGAATTGATGGACATGTGGCAAAGACCACTCAAGCCTAACACGAGCTCACTCCGACAAGATTGTTCATTGTCAACGCGATTCTGGACTTCACGAGTCATTGCACAACCTAAGAACCAAAATGGGCACCTCCCAAGAGTTCGCAGACGAACAAAGCCAGTAGCATGCTTGGATCCCTCAAGTCAGACATGTAGCAACCAAAACCCTAGCCAAGCTTAAGCTTCAATTCGACATGCCTCATCAGGAGTCCACACATTCCCAGATCCCCACAACACATACACACACCCATCCAGGCATCATGCCCTCTCGCCTCTCTTCTGTCTCCCCTCGAGCGAGGAATTTTTTCCATATTTTTTTGTTTTTCATTCATTTATTTATTTATATTTACTCACACAAGTCGGCCTATGCTGAAGCTAGATGCGACTCATGGATTCAACCACTCGATCGAGTTTGTTCCACCCATCTACCAACCCAATATAGCGCGCGATGCGCACAATGCTAGCCCTATGCGAAACCGACGTTGGTTCGTGGCTTTGACCACTTGGCCAAAGTGGGTCCACCCACCTATTTGCCCACATAGGCGCGTAGCCACACGCACACATACACAAACATATAGATTTCGTTTTCTCTCTTTATTTTTTTTCTTTCCAAGATCCCGAGAATTAGGAGACAAAAGAAAGAGACTTTTTCCCAACCATCCCAATCACGACACATACATATATCCCCCCATGGACATCCTATGAGACACATCTCCTCTCTGCCGCTACTCAAGCCAAAATCCAACCACTAATGCCATGGTCAACTTTTCCTCTCAGAACCCACACACACTAACTACCTCGTCAACTTGAAACCTCAAAAAGTGCCACTTCAGTTCCTAAGCATACAACACACTCGATCCATCCGTCCTCACATCTCTGACTCGCAATCGGCAAAGCAAACCCTAGTCAGACTCAAGCCATCCTCACCGACATCCATCTCCTCGTCTATTTTTTCATCTCCAACGTCTGCCTCGCAGAGATTCCACCTGACCTGATAGATGACACGGAAAACTACCATTGGCCGTTGTACCTCTTAGTGCCTCAAGCCTCGCCGCTAGGTCTCTTAATCCCTGTTTGTTGTGCTCAATATCACTCTGATATTGGAACAGGTCAGAGTCAATGCTTCAGAACCGATTCCATATTTTCTCCATCTCTTTATCCTCTCTCACCCTTTTTGCAGATCCGAGGGGAATATCCTCCCTCTTCTCAACTCGAACGGTCAACTTCTCGACTTCCTCTCTAATCAATCTTTCCTCCCAAATCCTACTCATATTTTCTTCATCCAGATCATCTACCTTCTTCGACAATTCATTCTTTGTTCTTTCTAACTCTGTTCCGAATGCATCCAACACCACTTTCAACTCTTCCTCCATTTTCCTGGCTCTCGGGTCCTCCACCTGTCTTTGTGTCTCATCGCCTTTCCGATTCATCCACCTACCAACCTTGCTACTCAGCCCTACATTCTCTTTCTCTACCTGTCTCACTTTCTCATCACTCTTCGCTTGGGCACTTTTCATTCTTTCTAACTCCAAGTGGAACTCTTCCCCTACTTTACCCGCTTGGTCATCATATCTACCAGTCATCTTTAGAAATTTCTTGATTTCCTTTTCCATTCGATCGATTCTCTATGCAAGGTCATCATTGTCTCGTGAGGGCTCTTCTTCAATTGAAACTCCATGGCAATTGGCTATCATCAAGCCAGTTCTAAGGTCCAAGACCTCCTTTCTCGTGGCTTTCCTCTTGGTAGCCACTTTTTCACTCTCAAGCAACTGGACGTGTCCTCTCAGGTTCTCATTTTCCACTTTCAACACTCTACTTATATCTGCCACCACTTGGAATTGCTCCTCCCATTTGTCTACAATCTCTTCTATCTTTGACAGATTTTTCTCCAATGTTTCCACCTTGACCCTCTCACTATTGCGCTCTTCATGAAGACATTCCAATTGACGTTGTATGCTTGCCAGCGAACTCTCGTTATCCTCAGCGTCCACGAAGAAAGTTGCAAGGGACGTACTAACCTCTTTTGTCAAGACCTCCTCGACCTTTGCACGACACATGTGCTCACATGTTTTCTTTCCACAATGCATGCATGTGGGAACAAAGTCCAATGGGCTAGACACACGAGGGCAAAACTTTGCAATGTGCCCGACTTTCTCACAACACCAACACCGAATATAATTCGAGATTGGACCAATCCGGCGACATTCATATGCACGGCTTCGCATTGAGAGTCCAAACCCACTTTGACTTCTAGTCCATTCAGAGGTCATTGTCCTTGGGCTTACCTTTCGAACATTTATGACTTGCGTACTTTGCGCCATTTTTTTTTTCACCTAGGCCAACACACTCAATCTGGGCCGATGGGCTATGCCGCACAATTGGGGCACCGAGCGTACTCGTGGCACGACTCTATGAAGAGTGCCAAGCCAACTCCCCAGTAGGATCGCCAAATGAAGAGTCCTAATGCCCAAGACAAAGATGATTATACAAGCCTTTATTTTGCTCAAACCCCTTGAAATTGGTCCACTTGGATTACTTGGAGGCCACAATTATCTCTCGATCGATACTTCCTTTGTCTATGCACTAGCTCATATCTTATCGGCAAACGCACCAAAATGTTTGGTCCTGAACTCGAGGGAAAATACCTATTTGTTGCCCAATTCGCTTGTACGATGTCACCTTCTTTTTGCTCTAAGTCCACGATTGCCCTCGAATGCACTCGTGGAAGGAAGTGGCTAGAAGCCTGAATACATATATGACCCAAACCCACTACAATGATTGACTCTCTTAGTCGTACTCTTCCCTTACTTATGCATTCTTGTTCCCTTTATCTCCCCGTTCTTTCCCTTTATCTTACTCTTGCTCTTTTTCTTAACTCTTTCCTCTCTATCACTCTCTTGCCCTCGTCCTTCTACTCAGGGACACTCACTCACTCATGCATACTTACGCACACACAAACACCTATGTACTCACACACCATCATTTCCCCTCCCCATTCACACACATGTACTCTTACACCTACACCCCCTTTTACTCCCCTTTTTTATCTTCTCCACTCATACCCTTCTTTCCCGTGTCCATCTTCACTCTTGTTTCTTTACCATTCTCCCTTCAGCCCTTAATTCCACTCCAACCACCTCTTTTACACATGAACTACATAAATAAACTCCAAATAGTCACTTCCAAGGTTCAATGCATGGCTTTATTTCGGAACAGAGATCATAAAGCTTCCCAAACTCAAGGGTTATTCTTCGAAGGGACTTTATCTATGTGTTATATCAATGTCTTAGAGTTTTCCATGTATTCAGACCACACTTCAGAACTCGCACGATCAATATCTTGGGTGCCTCACTTTGATCAAACTTGGGACAATAGCCAACAATTGAGTTAGTCATTGGGGAAACTTAGTCATATGAGTGATTTTGCGCATATTGAATCGACTTCACAACTTCGCATGCATAGATCTCCTCATCTATTCTCTGTTGTTCGCTGTTCCAGACTACTTCTAGCATTGTGAGCCAAACATACAATATAAAAACAACATTTAAATGGATATCTAACTTCTTGAATAAATGGCTACAGCGCAACTTTGACGAAGGAAGTGTCCAAAAATGTTTTGATAACTTTAAGGTCCAAACTGGGAAATGGATTTTCCACTGTTAAAATGCATGATGGATACTTCCAAACATAAATAGATCCATGACCAAAGAAGTTATACACAGAGGATAGCAATGAAGAAAATTAATGTATTTAAAGAACCTTGAGAGGGGCTGGAAGCATACTTATCTTATTTCCACAAGGAACTTTTCCTCAAGCAAAAAATGTTACAAAGATTTCCTTATCTTATTTCCACAAGGAACTTTTCCTCAAGCAAAAAATGTTACAAAGATTTCCTTTGATCACTATTCTAACTACAGGTTGATCACAATGCCTAGCTTTTCCCTTCCTTCTGCTTCCGATAGCTACACAATAAACATCCTGGCAGAATTTCAACGGTATGCACAAACTGGTTCTTCAGCCTCAGAAACCAATTTACAATTCTGCACAATAAGGTTTCATGCCCAATACTCTTCTTGCAGTAACAAACAATTGTATATATGTAGTAGAAGGTTGCATGCTCATATGATTTTGCTCTCCACAAGGCTCATGTTTCTTCATCAATGCAACCCCTTCAGCTTCCAGGACCGATGTCGATCCTCTCGGTTTCTCTCACTAATCCCCTCAGAAGTTCTCTGCTAAACATTTCTTAGCACTTTTCTTCCTTCCAAAAAACCAAACCTCTCTTTCCTCTCTAGATTCGCATCATACCTCCTTCATCCCTATGCATCCGCTCTCAATGTCATTCAATGTCGATAGGATGCATCCCTGTTCAGCCTTTGGATTTGCTAATGTCTCACCCCTTTCTCCTCTCCTTTATATATCGATGAAGAGTTGTAAAGCAGCCTAGAAGTGAATTTCCTTGACCAACACTCTTCGCCCCTGTGTCTCCTCCCTTGGAAGGCTTGCTTGTGGGAGATATCACAGTAAGACCTTCCTTGGAAACAATTCCTTGATCGCAGCATTCCTCCTCTTCGTATACGTCTAATCCAATTGAATCTCCAACATTGAAACCCACATCTAAGCAACTTTCATGCCCACTCCATTTAGCCGTTGTCCTCCTCCGTACCTCAGGTGCATCTATTTCTCAAAAAGGAAGGAGGAAAGGAAATGCTGCTCCAGTCGATGTTCACAGACCAACTCTTATTTCTCAGCTCTTGTTTTTACAGTTCTCTGTTGCAGGTGTCTAGCAGTTCTCTGTCTATCCACAACGGGAGTTTCCTTCATCTCGATGTGCATCCTCCATGCCAGGACTTGCCTTCAAAATGAAAAGCATCACTTATTTTGCTCTGAGAAAGCCTCCTCCCTTGCGATCAGACACATGAACTCATCCCCTCCTATCGTGATCTCCTTGCGATGTCAGCACACATAGAAAAAAAACCACGATGCCTGAAGGAGATATTCTCCTCTCCCCCGAGACCTAGATTTCCGCAGAAAATTTTTCCCCCTTATCTCCTGTTCGTCCTCCTCTGCCAAGAGAGCTTCACCAAGCTCTATCACCAGTGCTCCTCCTCAACGCTACTCCATCAATGCATGCCTGCACAATGCCAACCAAAGGGGGGGAAAAAACTAACCGACTGCTGCTCTACTTATGCCTCCAAACGAGCGAGAGAGAGCCCTTTTTACTGCTGCAAGAGATAAAAGCCCCAATCGCTTTCAAAACCACACAATCCTTGTAGCCAAAAAAACAAAAAAACTTCCTCCTTTCTGCACACAAAACGAAAAGCTGCCAGTTTTGTTTTTTTTTTCTTACAATTAAAACTGAAGTGATTTGAGGGTCAGCTACTGTGCGTTGTCGTGATGATTCCACCCAATGATGTTTTCATGTGCTTACAAAGAATATATGATGTTGACATAGAGAAGTGGAGTCATGCATTCGATCTTCTATGGCTTGATGAAAAGACGTGCCTGGTGGCGTTTGAGGACTTACACACAAAAAGGCAGCTCTTATCCCATGGGTTTTGATTGATTAGGTAGAACTATTTCGCTTTTAAGTTCTATTGAAGATACAGGCTGGAAAGAATCGAAGGGAATTAGAAGGAAAACACGTGGAGATAGCATTTCCCGTTCTTCTTTTTCCTTCTTTTCATGGCAGATCGGAAAAAGGCGGGTTTTTCTCTTCGGGTCGCCCAGTCGGACAATATCATCGGGGTCGTAGGAAATGGTGGGTATTCGCTTCAGATCGTAGCTCCCATTCACAGCCTACAGATGAAGGAGATCGTCTACGAGCGGAGATATCGCCTTCTGTTCTACATGCTTTGCAGCGTCAGAATGCAAGCTCTAGCCGGAATTCATCAGATGAGAGTTTGATAGAGAGAAATCTCCGGAAAACGTGGGGGGGGCGCAAGAAGCTTCTCCTGCAGAATTGCCACAAGAAAATTCATCTGTTTCTGTTTCGAACGAGTTTACCTCTTCACCTCCGGGGAAATCTTTTCCAAGCATTTTTCCTGCAACAGACAATGCTAATGCACTTACGAACAGTACAACATCTAGATATTCTGTTCATGTCTCTTCTGTATTATGGGGAAAAAAAAAAAACGCCCCCCGGCTTTGATATGGAAGCTTATCATAACATCGATTACTATGCGTTGTATTTTCGCATCGGTCTATTGGGAATGTTCTTAGTTCAGGAAGGCCCAGAGGTTCTGGGGCCTTGAAACGTTTTTCTTGCTATGGCTTCTGGTTATCGACACAAAAGATGTGATCTCAATCGTATCTGAGTTCTTCTCATACTTTTGGAGTTCAGAAGCTTGGACAAAGCGAGTTGAAACTGAAAAAGCATCACAGTTTGTTGCTGCACAGGTGTGTTCTGCGTATGTTTGTATTCTCTCAAAGTTCTCAGATCGTTTTCTCAGGACGAGGCAGTCATAAGTCTGTGATTTTTTTTTTTTGTGCATCACTTTTGATTCTTCTGAAATGATGTATGATTTAGATGTTTCTTACAGCTCGAAAATACGTAACCAGAAATGCACTGACTATATAACTTTTGTTGAGCTTAGCCAGTGGTTATCACTTCTATGAAAACTCTGTAAATGAATTACTTAGTACTATGTTCTACCGCAAGTATTGATAACATAGTGTGATGGTCAAAGCATGGCACCTGTTTCAGGATGTTCACCTGAGCTACTCTCTGCTGTGTCATAAACTGGTATCAATCAATGGATGAAACCGTTCAATGTTACATGACGATCTATGCACAACTTTTAGGCCCATTTCTTTTAGCTCTCTTAACTCCTTGGAATCAAGGAAGAAAGGGTGATAAAATCAAAGGTCTCCCATCTGTGGAACTCATCGGTGGGTAATATTCCCTTCCTGTGTTTGCACGCCCCTGCGCGTTGTTTCTTTCGGCCGAGGTTGCAGTGGGCGCAGGCGCAAACAGTGAGCTAAGAATTAGCAGGCCTGCTTCTTGTTTTTTGCACTTAGCTCATCTTATCTTTCCGTAATTTTGGGCAGAATACACAAATGATAATAAATGTCTAATAGAGCGGTTACAGCTTGGAGGTTTACTCAAATCGCGTAGGGTTGCAGAGACCATGGAACAGATTGACAGGAAATTATTTGTTCCAGACAAAACATATGCATACGCAGACCAACCTATGCCCATAGGGCTCAATGCAACCATATCAACACCGCACATGCATTGCCTTTGTCTTAAATTGCTGGAGAGTGAAGCCGGCATGCATGCTTTAGATGTGGGATCGGGCACTGGATACCTGACAGCATATTTTTCAATCATGGTGGGCAAAGAAGGCCGTGCTGTAGGTGTAGAACACATTTCTGAATTAGTAGAAAAATGTATAGATAGTGTAAAGGTCAGCATGGCTTCGCCAATTCTAGAGGCTGGAAGGCTTTCATTTCATGTAGGAGATGGTAGACTTGGTTGGCCAAATGAAGCTCCCTATGATGCAAAGAATGTTTTTGATAGATTGAGGATGCACGATGTTATCTCATGGACTTCACTGAAAGGAGTGATATACATGGGTAACCATACTCGTTCAATTTCTCCTTCCTTTCCATGAAATCGACGACATACCTGGTGAACCCGACGTGAAAGGAGGGGGTGAGTGAATTATAGAGCCACAAAGATTAGCATAATCAAAATGGAAGAGATCCTAGCTCAATTCCTACGATTTCAAGAAGAGGATAGGCGTCAAAAAGCCATCCAATCACTTCATGAACGTCTAGTCAATCGGTGTGGCTTTTTCAATGGAAAGAATGTCTCAAAGTTCTGCAAAGAATATGAACTCGAGGCCAAATATCTAGGTGTCGGACTAAGTCCGATGACGGAAAAAGAACTATGCGAAAACTTTATCTATGTGTCAGATTACGACGTGCGAGACCAAATAATGCGAATAAATCAAACGACATGGTCCCAATACAAAGCGACACTCCTCAAGCAGTTTATGCTAGAGGATCTTGATAAAGTAACTCGTAGATCTTTCCTGAGGTGGGTTCATATGCCCAAAGACCAACCAATTCTTGAGATCAAAGAAGAGTTTGAGCGACGATATGATGATCTTTCTGAGCACGATAAGAGGTGCATGAGTCATGAAAGGGTTTCGTTGTTTCTTTGAACAATCGATGTTAATGCCCGAGAGGAGTTAATTCCACTTCTACAAGATATAGACTCCGACTCAGGACTCACAGAGGATTGGATGCTCGTCCATGAAGCTGTGATGAAATACGTAAAGAAACAACAAACAATAGAGAAATTTTTAAATGATTGGAGAACAGATCTTCAAACAGATGAAAATTATAACCATGTTCCAAGCATTTTACCAATCGTGGATAATGTTCAAGTCCATGAGGTTGTAGAGACCCCATTTGGGCATGAAGTAGATATGCATGGGCTTAATATCCATAGTGATGATGGGAAATATGAAGAAACTTCTAAAAGTGCGATTGATGTAACCTCAAAGGTTACAAGGTGCCAAGAGCCCCTAGACTTCTTTACAATGATTATATCTTTAGGTGCCATAAGTGGACAAAGCCCGAAGATGGGAGGATCAAAAGAGCAAGTGGAAGCTAATCAAAATCAAACCAAACTAAATCAAAATCAAACCAAACTAAACCAACATCAAACCAAACAAACAACAAACATAAAACAAAACAAAAACCAACAAAACCCAACAAGAAATCAAGATGAAGCTTCCTCTACTCCGATAAATTCCTCACATCGAATAAAAGATAACCAAACAAATCAAGAAACATATCAAGATACAAACAAAGAGATAGAGATATCTAGAAGGCTCATAGGTGACCAAATGGAGATAAAAGATGAGATACAAATAGAGAATCTAATAAATATGCCTGAAGATCGAGCTCGAGATGCATCCTTACATGGTGACATCGGGCAAGATGTGGAGTATGATTGGATGTCACTTGATGGTGATGATCCTTTTCTAACACAAGATTCGGATAGAACTTCTGATCTAATGACTGAATTACATGAAGGAACTCCCATGGAACATGATGTTGAATCTAAGGACCTGTCAATAGAAGATCCGATGGGTAAGAAAATGGATATGCAGGAATCCGCATTATACATGCATACAGAGATGCAAGAAAACGAACTTACTTATATGAAGGAGGACATGCAAATAATGAGTCCTCCAGAGATTGAAATGTGTGATGACGAAGATGAGTATGGTGCTAATCTGGAGGATGTACAAATGATAAGTCCTCTAGATAGTGATGTGTATGGCAATGGTGATAAGCATGATCCTAATCCTACCGATAGTCTAGATCAAGATCAAGATACTGATATTCTTTTGAGCGATGTCACATTGGACAAAGATCCTACACATAAAAAAGAGGATAAGTTGGAAGGAGTTCAAAATAATGATATGTATGTAAATGAAGCTACATTCTATGAAGAGAGAAATATGAATGAACATGAGGAGGATGGGAAAATACCATTGATCATTTCTCTAAATACTGATATGTATGTCAAAAATAATCATGTTGAGTTGAGTCCACACGTTGAAGAAATTGAGCATAAAGTGGCAGATGAAATGTTTATTGTGACATATGATAAATCAGATGCGTGTATAGCATTGAAGGATATCCAATGTAAAACTATTGAGTCAAACAATTGCAACGATGAAGCTCAAGTTGATTTGGATGCGTATGTTGAGATTCTCATACATGATGAGATTCTTGAGCAAGAATCAGTGATTGAAGAATCAATGCTTGAAGAAGGTGGACTAAGTACATCCTCTGAAGAGAATGAGCAAGAAATGATTGAGAGATATGAAGAATTCTATGATGGGATCTTGAATAAAGAAGTTGAGTTCCCGTCAATCTACATGCACTGTTCTATAAAGTGTAAAAATTATGATGAGTTTGATTTTGATAAGAAAGTCCCTAGTGATATTGAAGATGAAGACTTTCTTGGATTCAGTGATATTGAGTCTCTTCATGAAAATGGGCAAATGAATCTGGAAAAAGACAATGATGAAGAGTTCCTGGAAAGATTGGAGAAAGAAGCAGACTTCATAATTTCCGAAACTCAGTCAGAAAGGAATGATTTTACCATGGAGAATAAAGATGACTGTGTCTTGATGTCTGAGTATGATGAACACTTCCATTTGAAGTGGGATTCAAATGATTCTATTCAAAAACCTCATCTTAACGGTGATGGAGACATGATAGAAGATATTGAAAGGGATAAAACTCCTATAAATGATCTCAAGCATGAAATAAAAGAAAATACATGCTTACAAGAAAATTTCAATTATGAATCAGACATATGCAAATTTCAAACTTCATATACATGTATTCATGACTCTGCACATGATGAATTTGAAAGAATCATAAATAAAGATACTTATGCTCAGATAATTGAAATATGGATATCCAAATTCTCTGAGAGTTACAAAGACCAAACAAGCTGCCAAGAGGTAGATAAGCGAATAAGGTGGCTTGTATACATATTTACTGTATTTATGAATGCAACGCTAATTGGTGCAATTCAAAGATGGCTTGTTTTTAAACATACCTTCTTTGGAGAATTTATTTGTGAAAATGTATTGGAAAGGAATTTCTTGTATTCACAAGAAATTCAAAAGTGACTTTTGTAAATATAATTATGTAAATACTTAATAATTATGTTTTGATTTTTTTGAGATGGATAAAAGCAAATATAAAAATAAATAAATAAATAAATAAACAAATAAATGCATAAATAAATAGAGCAAGAAAATGCATCTAGCTCTCAAGAAAATGAAAATTTTTCAAAATAATCTTTTTGAATATGATGCTACTAATGTGTTTTCTGAGTTTATATAAACAGGTGTTGATATGGAGCTAATTGGAGATCTAGAGTTTTGATGGATTGTGCAGGAGGCAACCACTTTCAAATTACATGCTTATGTTTTATTGTGAATGGTTTTTGAAGTTCTTTCATGGATTGCATGTACATATTGTGTCATATGATTTGATGTTTCTCATGATTTGTTTAGTTTCTATGAGTGCAGGAATGATCAAGCGAAGCCAACGGAGATGATGACTCAAGAACAAAGCCGTGAAAACCTTTTTCATTAGCTATCGTGCTTTAACCCTGATCTTTTCTTTGCACCATCTTTGAGATGCATTGCATGCCAAATATGCATGTAAAAATATATAGAAACACGTCTTTGAAATTCCGTAGAAGCACGTCCATCTGCACAATTAGATAGGTAAATATCATTGAAAAATAATAAAGCAAGTTTTGAGTGATAAGAGAGAATAGTTCTGAGTAAGGGAGAGTGATTGCATCTGTAAGAGAGTGGAGTTGTGAGTGATGTGAGTGTTGCTTAGATACCATAAAACCTTGATATTTTTGCACCATTTTGTTTCTCTTCATGCACTTAAAACATGCATAAATGAAATGTAAAGAGCACGAGTGATATTTTGGTTAAAACCCATAGTTGCACGAGTGATTGCACTTGAATTGAATTGTATATCCATGATGAAAATGTGAGTTCAATTTGAGTGTACATCCTCAACACCGAATTCCTAATACCTCCTTATTTGCACCATGCTGTTTTTCTTATGCACTTAGAGTATGCATATGTAGGGCTCATTACATGGCCGTGCATAGGCACATTTGTTTTAACCCATGCACTTGATTTTGCTCATACTTTGGATTTCTCATAGACTGCAGTTATAGAGCTTGGTGGTGTGTCCGGAGGCCACACAGGTTTGGAGGGGGTGGATGTCGTGATGATTCCACCCAATGATGTTTTCATGTGCTTACAAAGAATATATGATGTTGACATAGAGAAGTGGAGTCATGCATTCGATCTTCTATGGCTTGATGAAAAGACGTGCCTGGTGGCGTTTGAGGACTTACACACAAAAAGGCAGCTCTTATCCCATGGGTTTTGATTGATTAGGTAGAACTATTTCGCTTTTAAGTTCTATTGAAGATACAGGCTGGAAAGAATCGAAGGGAATTAGAAGGAAAACACGTGGAGATAGCATTTCCCGTTCTTCTTTTTCCTTCTTTTCATGGCAGATCGGAAAAAGGCGGGTTTTTCTCTTCGGGTCGCCCAGTCGGACAATATCATCGGGGTCGTAGGAAATGGTGGGTATTCGCTTCAGATCGTAGCTCCCATTCACAGCCTACAGATGAAGGAGATCGTCTACGAGCGGAGATATCGCCTTCTGTTCTACATGCTTTGCAGCGTCAGAATGCAAGCTCTAGCCGGAATTCATCAGATGAGAGTTTGATAGAGAGAAATCTCCGGAAAACGTGGGGGGGGCGCAAGAAGCTTCTCCTGCAGAATTGCCACAAGAAAATTCATCTGTTTCTGTTTCGAACGAGTTTACCTCTTCACCTCCGGGGAAATCTTTTCCAAGCATTTTTCCTGCAACAGACAATGCTAATGCACTTACGAACAGTACAACATCTAGATATTCTGTTCATGTCTCTTCTGTATTATGGGGAAAAAAAAAAAAAAAACGCCCCCCGGCTTTGATATGGAAGCTTATCATAACATCGATTACTATGCGTTGTATTTTCGCATCGGTCTATTGGGAATGTTCTTAGTTCAGGAAGGCCCAGAGGTTCTGGGGCCTTGAAACGTTTTTCTTGCTATGGCTTCTGGTTATCGACACAAAAGATGTGATCTCAATCGTATCTGAGTTCTTCTCATACTTTTGGAGTTCAGAAGCTTGGACAAAGCGAGTTGAAACTGAAAAAGCATCACAGTTTGTTGCTGCACAGGTGTGTTCTGCGTATGTTTGTATTCTCTCAAAGTTCTCAGATCGTTTTCTCAGGACGAGGCAGTCATAAGTCTGTGATTTTTTTTTTTTGTGCATCACTTTTGATTCTTCTGAAATGATGTATGATTTAGATGTTTCTTACAGCTCGAAAATACGTAACCAGAAATGCACTGACTATATAACTTTTGTTGAGCTTAGCCAGTGGTTATCACTTCTATGAAAACTCTGTAAATGAATTACTTAGTACTATGTTCTACCGCAAGTATTGATAACATAGTGTGATGGTCAAAGCATGGCACCTGTTTCAGGATGTTCACCTGAGCTACTCTCTGCTGTGTCATAAACTGGTATCAATCAATGGATGAAACCGTTCAATGTTACATGACGATCTATGCACAACTTTTAGGCCCATTTCTTTTAGCTCTCTTAACTCCTTGGAATCAAGGAAGAAAGGGTGATAAAATCAAAGGTCTCCCATCTGTGGAACTCATCGGTGGGTAATATTCCCTTCCTGTGTTTGCACGCCCCTGCGCGTTGTTTCTTTCGGCCGAGGTTGCAGTGGGCGCAGGCGCAAACAGTGAGCTAAGAATTAGCAGGCCTGCTTCTTGTTTTTTGCACTTAGCTCATCTTATCTTTCCGTAATTTTGGGCAGAATACACAAATGATAATAAATGTCTAATAGAGCGGTTACAGCTTGGAGGTTTACTCAAATCGCGTAGGGTTGCAGAGACCATGGAACAGATTGACAGGAAATTATTTGTTCCAGACAAAACATATGCATACGCAGACCAACCTATGCCCATAGGGCTCAATGCAACCATATCAACACCGCACATGCATTGCCTTTGTCTTAAATTGCTGGAGAGTGAAGCCGGCATGCATGCTTTAGATGTGGGATCGGGCACTGGATACCTGACAGCATATTTTTCAATCATGGTGGGCAAAGAAGGCCGTGCTGTAGGTGTAGAACACATTTCTGAATTAGTAGAAAAATGTATAGATAGTGTAAAGGTCAGCATGGCTTCGCCAATTCTAGAGGCTGGAAGGCTTTCATTTCATGTAGGAGATGGTAGACTTGGTTGGCCAAATGAAGCTCCCTATGATGCAAAGAATGTTTTTGATAGATTGAGGATGCACGATGTTATCTCATGGACTTCACTGAAAGGAGTGATATACATGGGTAACCATACTCGTTCAATTTCTCCTTCCTTTCCATGAAATCGACGACAGCGTCATAGCCTTGCCAAGCCTCCCCAAATCGTTTTCAAAGATGGGAAATAACTACTACGTTCCAGATTCAATATCTGATGCATGCTATTACATGTATTGTAAGAATTTCTCCTCACCTTCATTGCATCACTTAGCACACTTTGATTATTTGATTTAATTACGACTGCACCTTTACCACATTTTTTACCAGCCAATGTCCTTCATAAAATCCAGGAATTGGATTTATGGGATTACCGATCTCCGAATCAGATAAGTTCTTCCTTCTACCCTTTGAATCATAAGGAAGCCTCTTCTCATTTGATCCATTCTTCTTCTTCCTGCTTCTGTAAAAGCTCCAATCATTGATGTCCATGTAACAACATCCTAGTGTGGAGCCTATCAAACACCTTGTATGCCTCTTCTAGCATCCCCCATGGTAGCAAATGTTTTCGAGCTATTAATATATGTTACCATATCAGAAGCCACACCCTCACACTTATAACCGCATCTGACCATAGACATTTGAGTGTCACTTCTGTAGATCTCCGCTTAGTATAACCAACAAAGGTGACAACAGTATGTCCGTCATCTCTAATGAGGGCATCCCATGCCACCACATCTCTTTTGCTTCCACAACACCCGCTTCCAAGCCACATTGATTGAAGTCAACTGCTATCGAACAACATCTTTTTGTTGCAAAATACATGCACTCGTATATACACTCTGCAAAATGGAAGCCTATTAGTGCACAAAAACCAATAGTTTATTGGGCTAACAGTTGTGCTTCATAGATTGATAAAGATCTCTCCCTCCATGGTGAGGTCATGCTTGAACTATCTTCATTGATGGAACACCTTGGGCTGCTTAGCTCTAAGTCGATTTGTTCTTCATCATGCCCATGCTTTTCTTCTTCATATTCCTACATACAATCATACTTCTTATACAAAAGGGAGTAGCTCATCGATGTTACATCCCTTGATATCCTCAAATCCTTTGTGTTTGGGTTGAAGTACCTATAACCTTTATGATCATTTGAATATCCTAAAAACACACACTTTTCCATCTTTGGTTGTAGCTTGTGCATCAATTCACTTGGCACATGTATATAACAAGTACATCCAAATATCTTCAAGTGGGAAAGATCTAGTTTCTTACCATAATAGGCTTGATTGGTGTCAAGCCATGGATCTCTAAGGTAGGAGCCCTATCCATAAGATGCACAACAATATTTTTTGCATCACTCCAAAACATGTTAGGTACATTCATCTCGTTAAGCATTGCTCTAGCGATCTCTGCAATGTATCTATTCTTTCTCTCTGCTACCCCTTTTTGTTGGGGTGTGTACCTGCATGTTACTTGCCTCTTGATGCCTTGATCCATTACAAAATTAGAAAATTCATTGGAGAAATATTCGCCCCCTCCATCGGACCTTAGCTTCTTGATATATGTACTTATTTCCTTCTCTACCATTGCTTTGGATGCTTTGAAACATGTAAACACATATGATTTCCCAAACCATCCTTATGCAATCATCTATAAAAGTGACAAAGTACTTGTTACCCTAGAGTGATTGATGCAATGTTGGAAGTACTTTTTGATCGTAAAAGAATGAATTTGTGAGTTATGGTACAATTGTCATTTTGAAATTGAGACTCAACATCTAGATTGTTCACCTTTTATCTATGTGGAGAACTACTTTATCTAGTTGCATTCTTGAAGACATTCGCTCAGAGTTTGTAGTCTTTTCACGTACACTAAGGTTCTTAGGGTTCCATTCGTGAGTCCATCCAAAAATAATGAAATCATCTTTTGTTGAGTGGGTCTCTCTGCAACCGGGCATCTATCCACATACTGATTGAATCTTCGGGCTGTTGTTTTCACTGTTTCATTAGGGTTCTGTTCAAGAGTGAAGGCAAGAAGAGGAAGAAGAGAGAAACTTCCCCAAGAGAGGAAGAATCTTTGTTTGAGGTCCCTGAAAACTTTAAGAAGTATGAGATAGATGACAAGAGAGTCATGATACGAATGCCAAAACGTGAGGCACAATCAGGAGAGGCCTATGATAACAAAGAAACAACCAAGAAAATAGTGGTAGCCATAGAAGAAGGAGAAGAAAGATGCACGTACATAGGCCATGACCTGACAGAAGAAGAGGAGTATGAGTTGATAGCCTTGTTAAGAGAATACAGAGATGTATTCGCTTGGAGCTACAAGGATTTGAAAGGTGTAGACCCCGACATCTGCTCACACACTATTCCGATGACCTCAGACGCTAAACCCTCAAAACAGAAGCCATATACATATAATGATAATTATGCTGCCAAGATAAAAGAGGAGATAGATAGATTGGTTGAAGCTGGATTCATTTACGAGATTGAGCACACTGAATGGGTATCCCCCATCGTAGTGGTGCCCAAGAAGAATGGAAAGCTGCGTGTGTGCATCAACTTGAAGAAAGTTAATGCAGCCACTAACCGAGATAATTATCCACTTCCCATCATGGAGCATCTACTAGAAAGAGTAGCAGGCAAGGAAGTTTACAGTTTCCTTGATGGATTTTCTGGGTACAATCAGGTTGCCATAGCTCTAGAAGATCAGCATAAGACGGCTTTTGCCAGAGAGTGGGGCATATTTGCCTTTAGGGTAATGCCATTCGGGCTTACCAATGCTCCTGCCACCTTTCAAAGATTGATGTGCCATGTCTTTAAAGAGTTTTTGAGGAAGAACTTAGAGGTCTATGTTGATGATCTTTGTGCTCATTCCAACATTAGACAAACCCACATCCATGAACTCAGGCAAATCTTTGACAAATGTAGAGAATATCAAGTCTGCTTGAACCCAGAAAAGTGTGTTTTCATGGTCAGGCAAGGCAAGATTTTAGGACACATAGTGTCAAAGAACGGCATATCTACTGATGAAGAGAAAGTGAGAGCCATAGCAGAGCTACCCAGGCCAAAGAATGTCAAGGAAGTACAAGCTTTCATGGGGCATTGTGGTTATTACCGACGCTTTATACACATGTATGCCATCATTGCAAAGCCACTGTACGGACTTTTGACAAACTTTGAGTGGACGGATGAGTGTGAAAACTCCTTCAATGAACTTAAACGACGATTATGTTCAGCCCCAATCTTGACTACACCAGATTGGAATAAAACCTTTCATGTGCATGTGGATGCATCCAATTATGCTATTGGATGTGTGCTCGCACAACCTACTGGTGAAGGCAATATGGATCTCACCATTGCCTATGCTAGTAGACAGTTGAATGCAGCTGAACGGAATTACACCACTACTGAGAGAGAAGGATTAGGCATGGTGTACGCAGTCAAAAAGTTTAGACATTACTTGCTTGCAAATAAGTTTAAGTTTTTTACTGACCATCAAGCATTGTTATATCTTGTGAACAAGCCATGCAACACCGGTAGACTAGTAAGATGGTTTCTCCTACTCATGGAGTATGACTTTGAGGTAGTGGTGAGGAAAGGTAAGACTCACTTGAGAGCAGATCACCTCTCAAGACTCACATCAGGAGAGGCCCCACAAGGAGTATCAGATGACCTTCCTGATGCTTACTTGTTCAATTTGGAGGTTGTACCTCAGTGGGCTAAGCCATTAGTGCCAGTATTGACATATGGGCCTAACCACCCAGTAATAAGCACACAAGATAGAGAGGTAGTAAAGGCCCAGAAATACCACATCATGGAGGGAAGCATGTACAAGCACACGGATCAAGGGATCTTGGCTTGTTGTGTGGAAGAGGACGAGTACGCTAAATGGTTGCAATTAGCACATGTAGGTGCATTAGAGCAACACTACTCAAGACAACGTACCCTACAGACACTCAGAAGATTAGGAGTGCATTGGCTGACTATGGAAGCTGATGTCCATAAGTTGTGCAAGGAATGCCCAATCTGCTGCACTAAACCACCTGTGGAACATGCCACTCTTTATCAAGTATCCATAGTGCCAGATTGGAGTGAACCACTTGTAGCCTTCTTGAGGACGAAAACATTCCCTCAAGACATGACTTTGGCGAGGCAAAGAAGTCTAGAACAAGAAGCCTTAGACTACTCACTTATCGGTGACAATTTATACAAGCGCGGTAAAGATGGTTACCTCAGGTTATGTGTCCATGAGAGCGAATATCTCAAGATATTAGAAACTGCTCACCAGGGTGTAGCAGGAGGACACTTTGGACCAGATCGAGTGATCAAAGCTATACTATTTGCAGGTCTTTGGTGGCCGACTCTCCACATGGATGCTCATACCTATGTGAAGAGGTGTGATGTCTGTCAGCGAGCTCAGCCTCCTATACGCAAAGATGAGATGCCACTGAAACCTATGATGGGTGGACGTGCATTCTCTAAGTGGGGAATAGACTTTGTAGGTCCGATTAATCCCCCAGCTAAGAGTTCCCATGCTGAATATATCATCGTGGCAACAGATTATCTTACCAAGTGGGTAGAGGTAAAAGCTACAACAAAGAACGACGCTCAGACAACTGCAAAATTTTTATTTGAGAATGTGTTCACCAGATATGGGCTACCAATAGAGTTAGTCAGTGATAGAGGCACCCACTTCTTGAATGAAGTTATTGAAAATCTGCTCCAAGAATTCTTGGTAGTTCACAAGAAGTCCGCTCCCTATCACCCCCAAGCTAACGGGCAAGCCGAAAGCACGAATAAGATTCTGTGCAATGTACTGACGAAGTTAGTAAATAATAAACGCTCTGATTGGGACAAACAGCTACACCATGCTGTTTGGGCATACCGAGTTGCCTATAAAACGGTGCTCCAAGCCACTCCCTTTCAGATGGTGTTCGGTCAAAATGCGGTGCTACCATTGGACTTCTTGATACCTACATTGAAAGTAGCACAGGAGCATGAATGGACAGGTCATGAGCTCTCCTCTAGGATTCTTGATCTAGAAAGACTAGGTGAAACAAGACTAAGAGTTGCGGCTAGGATATATGCGGCCAAGAAACGACAGAAGGCTTACTTTGATGTCCACGTTAAGGATAAAGGTTTGAAGGCAGGAGACTTAGTTTTAGTATACACCCTGAAGCAACACACGAGAAAGTTAGAGAAGCGTGGCTACGGACTTATGATCATAAATAGGATCTCCACAAGTGGAGCAGTACAACTAGCCACTTTAGAGGGTGATGTTCTCCCGAGCTACATCAGTGGATGCAGAGTCAAATTGTATCAGGAATCTCTCACAGAGGAAATGCTAAGCAGACTCAATACTGCCAAGAAACGTAAGGAAGAAGAAAAGCGCATTCGAGAAGAAGCTCAAGCAGAAGCTTTAGAGCGCATCAGAAGGATGAAGCTGAGAAGACAGGGCAGGGATCAGCAAAGAACAAATGACTATGCAGATCCAGGATATCATATGGCAATGTGTGAAGTCTCAGGAACAAGTTCACGTAAAATAATGGATAGACGTCCTTTTGTAACCTTAGAGATAGGACTAGGGAAGGGTGCAAGGACTGTGAGAGCCTTGATTGACTCAGGTGCAGCAACTAGTGCAGTTAAACTTTCTTACTGTCAGCAGTTGAAATTAACTGTCAAACCTATAGAAGCATATCTCATAGGATTGGGAGGCGTGGAAACCCCTTGCATGGGCGAGGTGGAACTTCCCCTCTACATTCAAGATGAAGTAATGACAGTTAAAGTACTAGTGTGTCAAGACGAGGATCTCACTGAGCCTCTTGTCTTGGGTCAAGACTGGATCTATGATCATGCAGTCAACCTAAACCTAAGAAGTGGACTTCTTCAGGTATGGGTAAATCAGAGTCGAATTACAGTGGAATTAGACAATGAAGCACTCAAGGAACTAGGAAAGGCACAAACTCTTGGTCCTTCTAGGAGTACACATGAAGATGACCATGCTGTTCTTGTCCAAAACTGTGTGATGCAGAGGAACGATGATCTCACTCAAGGAGTCAGGGATGCAACGGAACTTCCTTCTTTTCCAAAGGCGAGAGGGATGCAGCAACCAAAGGCAGACAAAAGGCAGAAGAAGTAGACTACCAATGCTCGAACCCAAAAGGAAGTACGAAGCAAGGCGACTCAGCCATTGAAACAAGTGTGGGTGCGGAAAGGCGAACACCCTACGGCAACCAAACCAACCACAGGGGCAAGACTTCTTATTAGTAATCCACAACACAACACTAATAAGAAGTCTTCCAGAAATTCTTCTGCAAGAGTGAAGTCTATTTGGGTACCCAAGAAGTCGATGAAGGTTGACCCACAATCAAGACAAATTTGGGTGCCTAAGGCTTGCTTGCGGGCTCAAATGGCTACCTAGAAACCACACCCCGCACAACCTGGTTCACTCCCTCTAATATCTGGAACCCATTCAGATACATTACGTACGAACACATATTCACCCATGCGCACGAGTAGGATCACTTGTAAATGGGTCCCTAAAAAACCTCATTTCCAGGCTGATATTCTCACTAAATCCTCCAGGGTCTCCACAAACTCAAGACTAATAGCCAATCAGTTCATTTGGAAGCCGAAAACTTGTAATAAACCCCCTGACCCCAGTTGTAAATCCATGCCCACCTATTAACTACATCATTCTCATTCCACTTAGCTCTTAGGTCTATTCAATTCCTAACTACACACACAAGCACCAAGCACTTACTAACCTACTAATCTCTCCCGAACCTCTTGTTAATGTTGTAATGGGGACAAAAACGGTTCTATCTTGTCCTTTACAATGTTCACACCTGTTTCTATATTCTCACAGAGCTAGGAAGCAAGAAGTACCATGGCAGATACTGTAGGAACTAGCTCCCAGGCTGGCTCCAGCCCGCAAATTGTGGACATTGAAAGCCTTCCCATCGAGGAGGAGTTAAAGGAAAGACCTGTGGCATTGAGGGCACTACATGCTATACCGATTCAGAATCCTCCACAGGGTCACACGATGCCGGTCAGCAAAACCTCACATTGGTTCAGCGATGTGGCAGGACCTCTGGGAGAGGGCGCTTACTTGTGGGAATCTGAGATTGAGTTCAATGGTCGCTGGGGCAGATATCATTTCTTTACCAGAGAATTTGAGCGACTCCAGAACAATGAAGGTTTGAAACTGATATGGAAGAAAGCAGGACTATACGAGTATTTTAAAGCCCAACTACCAAAGCCTGACTTTCTAAGATGCTCATATCTGATTAGTACCCTCACCCCGAGCAAAGACAAAAAGGGCTATAGCACCTTCGTACTCCCATCTCTCATAAGGGGCAACGAGCTCAAGCGTTTTAGGCTCACTATCAATTTGGTAAGGGAAGCACTTGACATGAGAGGCATGCACATACCGGCAGACAAAGAGACTATGGTTCCAGACAATATGAAGAACAGGAACCTTACGAAGTTGAAAGACATGGTTGCCATGACACCAACGATCGCTGTTCATTTACGCATGGTCATGCAACATTTCGCATTCCCCGCGCAGGAGAGGTTCACGATGCCTCCCAAAAAGATATGGTTTAGCCTCTACCTTGCAGATGCCTTTGATTTGACAATCAATATGCCCCACTGGATTATCGACCAAATCCATCTGGCTCATCAGAGGTGGTATAAAAAACAAAAGTCCGTACTGTATGGATGCTGTGCACTCACCCGCATTGTATATAGATGTTTAGCTTATGATGTACCAGTGCAAAGGGCTCTCATATGGACCAGAGTACAAGAATTTCAACGAAGACTATCAGCTGCAGGGCCTCCCTCAAAGAAAATGAGAGGCGCCATCCAGATGCCCTGTGCACAAGCCCGCGGCGCAACCCTGACACCTGAAACAACTCCAAGACTGCCAAGGCGGGTACAACCATTCACTATTAGGTTACCCAGGCATAGCACAGATGGCCCTAATCTTGTGTTTCCACCTGTACCTACTGACCTAGAGTTTCCTCACGGATTCACATTAGAAGACCTAACGGATGAAGAAGTGGCCAGAATTATCGAAGCTGTTAATGCGGAAGTCGAAGCAGAGCAGAGTAGTGGACAACAAACTACTATAGAACAACCACAACCAAGGCAACCCGATGTAGTTGAAGTGGAGGATGAAGAAGAAGAACAGGAAGATGAACAAGAAGGATTTTCTGACGAGGAGGCTCATGACTATGAGCAAGAAGTTCTCCAGGAACTTGAAGGAGCCCCAGCATACACTAAGGAATTGAAAAAGCTTTATGATACCATCAACAGGGTTCAAGAGCAACATCGACTATCCCTCGCAGCAGGAAAGGCTCTCATGAATCAAATCCTTGAAGAGGAAGGAGTAGACGCACAATACCGTGCCACACTTGATATGATATCTGATGCTTTAGGAGTACCTGAGACGGTGCATACCGCCCTGGCCCAATCACGAAGAACGGAGCGCAGATATGGCAAACACCCTCCACGATCAGGAAAACAGATGAACATATTAGTATCAGAGCCACAAGGAACATCAACAACCACGGGCACGGCACACACTGTTCAAGATACTGAGGAAGCCCATACATCAAGAGCACCCCCATCACCCCCTTTGCCACCCCACCTCCAACACCACCACATTCACCTTCCACTACCACTATAACCACTACCGTCACCGCCTCCGAATCCACTGCCCACACTGAAGTGCAAACCTCCGGTCAATCCACACACCCCTTCAACACATCCCTTGTATACACTTCCACCAACACTGTAATTTTAACCGCAGCCACGGAAAACCCCATTCCCCCTATCACTACACAGCTACACACACCACTCTACACCTTCACCACGATCACTGCACCCACTATCCCTGTGTTCACTATTAACCCCACCACGGCGTCCACCCTAGATTTCATGGACATATCACCCACTACTGCACCTCTCCCGCCCCCCATTCGTCCACAATCTCCCATCCCCCCACCACCAACTTCACCATTCTCAAGCACTGCATTCACACTCCCCTTCCCTTTTCCCTTTCCCTCTGCATTCAACACCCTTCCTGCATCCACACCCATTAATAATGTATTTAATAATATGTATCAATGTATGTCACAATTGCAGCAACATTATCAGCATTTAGATACTCAGCATACGAACCTCTTCAGAAGTCACGAAACACTCCAAGCACGATTCATGGAGCTCGAGAAGGAGAGACGGCTATTACAACAGCAGTACACTACATTGGAGGAACAGCATGATCAGCTGACAGCCAATCCACCTCCGTCAGACGCAGAAGAAAGACAACGAATGGATGATCTGCTACATTCCCAAATAACAGAGAATCTTAAGCTTCACCGCAACCTCGCTCTCCTACGAAAGCATATGTCCACGGCGCTGGAGGAGAACAAAAGACTGCAGAAACAAAATGAAGAGAATTTAGAAGCGGCGATGGAGGGATCACCTCAAGAAATTGATCCTGAGAAGTTCAAAGCCATCCCATCGGCCAATATGCAGATTGTATTAGAAACCCATGTAGATCTCCTAGAAGCCCATGCGGCATTAGAAAAGGAAAGAGACGACCTCTTGCATCAACTGGCAGCTCAACCGGAACCACCCCAAGAACCCACAACCACAGTGGACACGTCTGAAGAAGTCAAACAACTCCGAGCGGAACTTGAAGAATTAAGAAGTAAAGTCATGCAATACGAGCGTCAACCCTCCCCCATCATAGAACCAGAACCGGAAGACGTTGTGCCGATCGAAGTCGACGAAACCTTTGAAGATCCTTATGTCCCCATGCCCACCCCCGGAGGCAGACACACAGAAGAGGGCATGGACACCATCGAGATTGAGGCACCGGAATGGATGCAAAAGTTAGAGAAAGTGGCCACGACCCATGATGATAGAGTGGCAGTACAGATTGCTTCTATGTCACGATTGGAAGAGATAGTCATAAAGTCAGATTACTTCAGGAATCTCTCCCATCATAGGTGGATCGGCACATCCGACGATTTATATGTTCCTTTTTGTGTTTTAATGGCGGATTACAATGCTGAAATCAAGCAACAAACATCAAGAGAACCAACCTCGGCTACGCAATTTGCACCGGACGACATCCCAACAAGTGCCCAACAAGGAAATATACACCAACCTACATGGAGGATTCGTCTGTTGGAGACCTACCCGGAGATGGTAAGGACATGGAATAACATGCCTTTGTATATTAAATACAACCCCTGCTACTGTCGTGTATTTCAAAGAAGGTCGTGGCCGGAATATACAAAAATGGTGCTGACAACAAGAGGATGTGACAAATGGCTCAATTATGTCTAGCTAGCACCACCCAAAGGCCAACCTACCGTAGGATACATGATCTCGACTATCCGGCATTGGGGGGTCAGGTTCAAAAATGTACCCGATATCATGGCCAAAATGTGTCTCAAAATTTTTGAGCTCATGATAGTCACCTTCAGGACCTTCAAGAATATTAAGGAACCGCATCTGTCAGCTCTTGGCTTTAATGAAGGTAATCAGGACCTAGTCTACGACATGAGCGCTACACCATCTATTAATGTGGTGTATGCATGGCATGCGCGTATCAAGTATCTACCGGCCTGCTTCAAACAGACGTTTGATGAGATGTTTATCACTGGGTTCTGGGAATATCATTTTGAGATATTCATTCCCAGACCATCACACTTATTGCAGCTGTTTGCCGTGGAACAAGCTCTCCATTCAGAGAAGTTACGTATACCACATCCAGAGGTTCCCAGGCCGGTCGATTGGGATGCTCTACTTACAGATTTGGCCAAAGGATTGAGGATTGCCGAACATCATCTAGCGCAAGACGTTGTCGAATACTACGTACAACGACCCTCCCAACAAGGGTCTGTCAGGGACGACAGACGCGAGAGAGGGGGGGGGGTGTTAACAGCAGACAAGGGACTGAAGGACTCACGAGACAAGGGAGTCAACGAAGGGAGTCGGAACGAGGAGAAGGTACAAGCCGACAGAGCAGTCAACGACGATCTGGCAAGTAGGCCAATAATTTTTCAGGACACTAAAAGTATATCAAAGAGGTTGACACACAAGGAGAAGGAGCAAGTAGGGAGCTCAAAGACATGTATGCCAAATCGTTAGAAGAAATCCCTACACAAATAGTGATTCTTATCACTACAATCCTTTGTAAATAGCATTTCATATTTTTGTAGCTCCATTTTGTGCAAGCCAAGGAGTCCTTGAGCTTGAGGAGCATCAGAAGTAGCTACCTACCAATTTTCATAATTTTTAGACTTCGTTTGAGCCTTCAAATAGGACTTAGAACCTAATTTTTAACTAGGCTGGACACTAGATCTGGACACGGCCAAAACCTAGACAAAAACTATAAAAAGAGCTAGAGAGCTCATTTTGGAGGTTAGCTTGTAATAGTTTTGAACTTGTATGAGCACTTTTGAAGTAATCTAAGAACTCCATTGATTCTCTCTCTTTGTCTTACTGTGTGTGCGCGTGTGTGTGTATGTGTGTGCATGTTAGTGTGCTTCTCACTCACGCACTTGTGCCTTCACTTGCTCGAGGTCTTCGTACCATCCTCACGTCTTCCCGGATTGACATTAAAGGAGGCGCTACTCATCACTGAGCTACACCCTCCAACCCCACCGTCCCCTCCTTTTTTCCCCCACCACCCCCGCGGCCCCCACCATCACCTCGACCCCCTCCAACTCCACCGTCCCCTCCTTTTTCCCCCACCACCCCTGCGGCCCCCACCATCACCTCGACCCCCTCCAACTCCACCGTCCCCTCCTTTTTCCCCAGCACCCCTGCGGCCCCCACCATCACCCCGACCCCCTCCAACTCCACCGTCCCCTCCTTTTTTCCCCACCACCCCCCGCGGCCCCCACCATCACCTCGACCCCCTCCAACCCCACCGTCCCCTCCTTTTTTCCCCCACCACCCCTGTGGCCCCCACCATCACCTCGACCCCCTCCAACTCCACCGTCCCCTCCTTTTTCCCCCACCACCCTCGCGGCCCCCACCATCACCTCGACCCCCTCCAACTCCACCAACCCTCCTCTTTTCCCCCACCACCCCTGCGGCCCCACCCTCGCCTCGACCCCCTCCAACTCCACCGTCCCCTCCTTTTTCCCCCACCACCCCTGCGGCCCCCAACATCACCTCGACCCCCTCCAACCCCAACGTCCCCTCCTTTTTTCCCCCACCACCCCCACAGCCCTCCACCACTCCACACCACCACCACCCCACAGCCCTCCACCATTTTCATTACGTCTATCATGACTCGAGAGAATCTACCATCCTTTGAAGATTTACAAACGCTCATGATGACTAAAGAAATCAACATAGAAGGTGGAAACTCTTATCATTCACAAAGAGGTAGTCAAGGACAAGCTCTTTATACTTCATCAAAGAGATCAAGAGGTAGAGGAAATTGGAGAGGAGGATGAAGATTCATCAACAATGCAAGAGGAAGAGGAAACTTTAATGTGACTGGAGAGGAAGAACAACACAACAAAGTCAACAGACTCAACCAAATCAGTAAGCTAACTTTACTTGCCATTATTGTGGTAAATTTGGTCATTATGCCAGGGGTTGCTTCTCCAACCCAATAGAAGAGGTGGTTTTAGAGGACGGCAAAGAGGAAGAGGCCAAGATCACATGCATCAAAACAACAACATAGTGCAAGAGGAAGCTCAGACATAGAATGAAAACATTCTTATGGCTATGCATACAGAGACACATAAGAGGAAGGTAAACAACAAAACTTGGTATGTAGATAGCGGTTGCTCAAACCACATGAGTCATAACCAATGAACATGTTTGTGAACTTACACAATCTAGATTCAAGAGTCATAGTTGCTACAGGAGATAGTACTGAGCATGAAGTAGTTTACATTGGTGATTGTCCACTTAATGAACATGTAACTCTTAGAGATGTTTTGTTTGTTCCTACTATTACAAGAAATTTGATTTCAGTTGGACAGATGGAGGACAATGGAGTGAAGGTCGATTTTGACAATAATCAGTGGCAAGCTTATCAGAAGAAGGATGGGAGTTTTACTATAAAAGGACAAAAGGTAAACAGATTATATAGTTATGAAGTTGAAGTTCTAGATTATGCAGGTTATACAATGGTTAATGGGACTCAAGTAAGTCAATTGGACTTATGGCATAAAACATTAAGACACATCAGTGTTGGCAGGTTAAAGGATATTGCAAAGAAATCATTGGTTGAAGGTTTACCACAACTACCTAAGCAAGATTTGGATTTTGTTTGTGAGGCATGTCAGTTTGGAAAACAGGTACAAAGTCCTTTTTCAAAAGCAAGATTGCAAAGCAGAGGTATTTTGGACTTGATTCATACCGATGTATGGGGTTCATCTCAAGAAGAGTCCATGGAAGGTAGCAAGTACTTTGTAACATTTATTGATGACTTCTCAAAGTTTACATTCATTTATTTTATGAAATACAAATCTGAAGTGTTTGATATGTTCAAGAAGTTTAAATCATTGGTTGAAAAGCAAACAGGTCGAAGCATAAGAAGATTGAGATCAGATGGAGAAGGTGAGTACTTTTCTAATCAGTTTCTTGCATTTTTGGAGGAAGAAGGAATTAAAAAGGAGACTACAAACAGATACACACCTCAACAAAATGGTGTGGCCGAAAGAACAAACAGGTCTATCTTGGAGATGGGTAGATGTATGTTAAATGAAAAGGACTTACCACTTACTTTTTGGGCTGAAGCATGCAATATGGTAGTTTATGTGATGAACATGTTACCACCTACTCAAAGTCATGTACAAAAAGCACCTTATGAATTGTTTTATGGATCAAAACCAAATATTTCTAATTGTAGAATTTTTGGAAGCATATGTTTTGTTCATGTTCCACAATAGTTAAGGTCAAAGTTGGATCCAAGGTCACAAAAAAATAGTTTTTATTGGTATGGCAGAAGGAAAACTAGGATATAGATGTGTGAACCCAGATACGGGAGAGGTAATTGTTTCGAGAGATGTTATTTCATGAAGATAAATCTTTGTATAAACATGCAGTGCAAATAGATGAAGAAGAAACTACAAGAAGTCATGAAGAAGAGCGAAGTTCTCCAAGCTCACCAGAAAGTCAGATTACACATGAAGAGATAACTCCCCCCAATCCCCCCAATCCCCCCAATCAAAAGTTGAAGAAAAGTCTCAATTTGATTTCAAAGTAAATTGAGTCATAGGAAGAAGAAAGTGAAGGTTCTATGTCAAGAAGAACTCCAACTCGAAGGCAAGAAAAGCATGGTACGACAAGAAGTCAATCAAGGTATCCAGTAAGAGAAAAAAGGCAACCACAAAGATTTTCTCATGAAGCTTATATGGAAAAACTTCTTGAGGAGCAGGAACCAACAACTTTTAAAGAAGCATCAAAGGTAAAGATATGGATAAAAAAATGACAACTTTGTATGAGAACAATACACAGAGTTTAGTTCCAAGGCAACCTAACATGAAGATAATCGGTAACAAATGTGTGTACAAGATAAAGAGAAACAGTGATGGTTCAATAAGTAGATATAAAGCAAGGCTTGTTTGTAAAGGTTATGCACAGAGTTATGGCATCAATTATGAGGATAAATTTTCTCTTGGTGCCAAGATATCAACAATAAGGACATTAATAAGTGTTGCTGCAACCAAGGTATGGAATCTTTATCAATTAGATATAAAAAATTCATTTCTCAACGGTGATTTAAAAGAAGATGTGTACATGGAGCAATCAGCAAGTTATGAAGATCCCAAGAAGCCTATGCATGTATGTAAATTCTTGAAAGCATTGTATGGTCTTAAGTAGGCTCCAAGGGTTTGGAATTTTATATTGGTAAAGTTTCTTGAAAGGTAGGGATACAGGTGTTCAAATGCAGATACTTCTTTGTATGCTAAGGTTGAAGGATCCTTGATTGTTTATATTTCAATTTATGTGGATAACTTGATAATAACAGGAAACAATGAAGGTTAGATAGCCACGATCAAAGCAGAGCTTGGATCTAAATTTAAAATTTTAGATTTAGGAGAACTGACATACATTCTTGGAATCGAGGTTATGAAGAAGGAAGATGGTGTATATCTTCTACAAAGGAAGTATATTTCAGATTTGTTAAAGAAATATGGCATGGAGCATTGCAAGAGTATCAGTAATCCGATGGAACCCAATGTGAAGTACAGTGCTGAAGATGGTGAAACTCTAGAAGATCCACTTATCTATAGGTCTTTGATTGGTTCTCTTATATATGCAACTTTAACAAGGCTGGATATTATATTTAGTGTAAGTACATTGTCTTAATTCATGAACAAACCCAGCGATGTACATATGTAAGCAGCTAAAAGGGTCTTAAGATATTTGAAGGGTACATTAAATGAAGGTTTGGACTATAAATATCATGGTGTGGATTTGAAAGCATATAGTGATGCAGATTGGGCTAGAAATAAGGATGATAGAAGGAGTACAGGTGGATATCTGATATTTGCAGGTAATAATTTAGTTTCATGGAGTTCTAAAAAATAGCCTATAGTAGCACTTTCAAGCACAGAAGCTGAATATAGAATCCTTACAAATGCAATTTGTGAGATTATGTGGTATTTGAAGCTTTATGAAGATATGAATCTATCTACAACACGTCCACTACTCTTTGGAGATAATGTAAGTTCATTACAGCTCGCCTCTAATCCAGTGTACCATGCAAGAACAAAACACGTTGAAGTGCACTATCACTATATCCGAGAGAAGGTGATGAATGAAGATATTGATATTCAACATGTTGGAACTAAAGATCAATTAGCAGACATACTCGTAAAAGCAGTGGATGCTCAAAAGCTCAAGCGAGTCAAAGTTCTACTTGGAGCCAAAGCTTTGGATTTAGAGCTTGAATGGGGCAATGTTACATAAGAACAAGCTCTTAAGTATTATTTTTTAGGCTTATGGAGTTTATTATTTATGATAAGTAACATGTGGAGGCACTCACATCTCCTAATTTAGAGTAAAAGTAGATAAAATTAGATAAAAGTAAGAAGGAAAGAAAAGGTGTCTATTTTTAGACAAGGAAGGTGCTTCTATTGATAGCCTCTCAATAAAAAGAAAGTTTCTCTTAATGTAGGTGGCCAAATTGAGTGATTTTTGTTGCGTTGCAAAGCTTAAAACTTCTAATATATAGGTGGATCAGTTTTTATACAATTTTTAATGAGAAAACCCCACGCAAGTAGGCGTTTTTGTAGATCTTCTTTTTTGTGTCTATCCGGTGTCTCATTAGAGACATACCTCTCTTCAAACTTTCATATCTGAGTTGTTATGAGGTCTTTTTGAGTTATTTCACTTGGAGGAGTTTCTTTAGCTCTCATAATTTCTATCTATAGCAAAATTTTTCATAGAACTTTGAGTTTTCTTGCCGTTGTACATTAGTTTTCAATTCGGATAGTTAGTCATACCTTGTTGTTGTAGGCCTCTACATACCTTGACTTCAACTATTTGTTTGGAAGTATACTCCATATTTTTTGAAGTTTTTTGTTTCTAAAGCATGCTAATCAGAGTCTACTTTTAGAATATATGATTAGTTTTGAGAAATTATGCCCAAAGAGTTCTTGTGGGTATTTTGCTACAATCACCTATTTCTGTTTTCTTGAAAGTTTGGAGGAAAGTTTGATTTCTGAAGTTTGGAAATATTTGTTTGATCTTTTGAAGATCTTGGAAGGTCTCACCATGTTTCGTTGTGTACTTTTGTGTTTGCACATTTTTAAACATAACAGTACCAACTCCCTTCACCGTCTACACAAACATCCGTAATGCCTCTGGGATCATCTATGGGTTGATACCCTACCCTTTCAAAGCGGGTTGATATGCTGTTGGCATCGTATGGGAAGAAGCAAGTACGGGTATGCATGCAGATCTAGCATTAAGGCAACCCTTTAAATTTTTTCCAAACCTTACATCATGTTAAAAGTGATTCTCATCACTAAAAACCCTTGTAAATACCGTTTCACCTTTTTGTAGATCCATTTTGTACAAGCCGAGGAGCCCTTGAGCTTGAGGAGCCTTAGAAGTAGTTGCCTGCCAATTTTCATATTTTCTAGATCTCGTTTGAACCCTCAAATAAGCCCTAGAACCTAATTTTTAACTAGGCCGGACACTAGGTCTGGACAGGGCCAAAGCTAGTCAAAAACTATAAATAGAGCTAGAGAGCTCATTTTGGGGGAGCTTCTTGTAGTTTTGAGCTTGTATGAGAACTTGGTTGTAATAGAAGTGGTTCCATTGTCTTACTCTCTTTGTTCTTGCTATGTGTGCGCGTGTGTGTATGTGTGTGCATGTTGGTGTGCTTCTCACTCACACATTTGTGCCTTCACTTGCTCGAGGTCTTCATACCATCCTCATGTCTTCCCTGATTGACATTAAAGGAGGTGCTACTCATCACTGAGCTACACCAAATTTTGGCCTCGCTGCCGGGGATTCGAGCTTTGAGGACGAGCGTGTGATGGTAAGACGTAGAGAGGACGATTTGTGTGGATACTGAGCGACACTGGTCCATTTTATATCTAGAAAGAATATCAGAGCAGTACTTCTTTTGTGAGAGGAATATGGTTTCTTTTGTTTGCCAAACTTCCATACCTAAGAACTTTTGAAGAAGCCCAAGATATGTAATAGAGTACTCAAGGTGAATTTGTGTGATGATGAATTGGATGCCTTCATCATCTCAACCTCTCAAGATCAATTCATCTACATAGAGGATGATTATTGCAACTAAGGACTCTTTCTGATAGATGTATAAGTTAGCATCGATAGTGCTTCATTGGAATCCTTTATCTTCAAAGAACTTGTGGATCTTTTCATACCAGGCCTTTGGAGCTTGCTTAAGCTCATAAAGTGCTTTGTGAAGCTTGTAGATTTGATCTCCCTTCCTTTGATCCTGAAACCTTCAGGTCGTTCAACATATATTATTCTTGAATATCTGCATTAAGGAAATCACTTTTGACGTCGAGTTGGTAAGTGGGCCATTTGAAGTGTGCACTTAGTGCAAGAATGAGTTTTATAGTTGTGAACCTTGTAGTAGGGGCAAAGATTTCTTCATAATCAATGCCGTGCTTTTGCTTATATCCCTTAGCTACAAGCCTTGCTTTATACTTGTCTAATATACTATGTGATTTGTACTTCACTTTGTATAGCCACTTACCTCCAGTGATGATGATTTGAAGCCTTCGGAACAACTGTCCATGTTGTTCTTCTAAATTGCATCCATCTCTGCTTGCATAGCTTCTTCCCACTCAAGCTTTTCTTGAGCTTCTTTGTAATTAGAATGCGCTTGAATCTGCTCGATCGGATGCATAAGTGCATAATTTATATAGTGACTTTGTTCTTGTTGCCGCTTTTCAATGAGTCTTTGAGATGTTCGTAGTTGGTGAAAAGTACTTGCCTCTGAGTTGTTCTTAGAAAAGATTATTTCCTCCTCTAAAGTGTAGATGGGTGGGATCAAAATTGCATTTGGAGAATGGAAACATGGCATAATCTAGATATGGTAAATCAAGATTGGAACACATGCTCTCTAAGTACACTGCAAGACATCGCATTACAACTAAAGAAAACACAAAACGAGATTGGTTCACACTGAGACTTGAGTCATGGTGAGATACGACTAATATTGTTATCTTGCTTTAGCAACCAAGTGGAAAGGCCAAAACACCAAGCATCAAGGAGTGCTCAGAAGCACTCTACAAAAATGAGAGGGACATTGAAATGATACTAAAATGAAAGTAACACATATTGATAAACACTTCAATAGGATAAAATCAACGAGTATCTTCATGAAAACGCCATCATTCCAAATGAAAAAGAATCACAAGATTTCTTGAAAAAGGTTGGGAGGGTGGGAAGAATGGATGAAAAATTTGGGAAAATGATGAAATAGAAGGGTGGGAGGGTGGGCAAATGGGTAGAGTGAGTAACCCAAAGAGCATAAGAATGACGGAAAAATACTTCTCCTAATGGGTGGCGAGCAACACCACAAAGCTCAAGAACCACCACCACCACCAAAAAGAGCACTAAAAAATCCATCAAGACCTCCATCTAGTGCTCTGATGCCATGCAAAGTACACCTGGAAGCAAAATGAAAAGAAGAGTGTACTCACAAAATGAAAGAGTGTGAGAGACTCAAAGTGAGTAGACCATGAAATGGGTAAACTCACATGGATTATAAATGAGCTTGCCAAGAGCATGTATTAGGATCCTCAAGCTTCTAACCAAGTACAAATGGGGGGAGAGGCTCTCGTTATATAGATTTGGGAGGGGCTCTCCAAAGTACATCAAATTTGGGATAACTCACCTTGAAGGAGAATGAATACACTGGTAGGCGCAAATGGCAAGGCACCCAAATACAAAAAGTGATACAATATAAAATGTAAATAAACTAGGAATGCAGTGCCTACTAGATACAAAATGGACATGCACTCATGTAGATACAAATGGAAATAATCTAGGAGCAAGCATGTCATCACATGAGGTTAATGAGCACCATCAAGCATCCATTACAGATTTGATAAAGAAGAATGAAGGATGGTAGGTTGTGTCGAATGAAAGCTCATACACTTTGATGCAAGTGTAGTAGGAAAAAGAATCCCTTCGTAGTTGCCTCCTCAATATGCAACAAAATAATACCAACCTTTCCACCAAAGTCACCCATCTTGTTGCTACCACTTGCACTACACAATCCATCAACATGCTGATGATGTTGTTACTACTATTCATGCTAAGCTAAAGATTGCTAACCGCACCAATCATGCCACACTACACCATGGATTCTAAGTACAAGAAGAAGAAGTAGACCAATAGTTAGCCAAGGGATTTCTATATGATAGCATATTGCTGACTAGCAGGCACAAAGAAGCCATTTTCTCGATCAGAGTGTAGCCCAGTCCTTGTTAAAAAAAGCCCAAAAGAAGCTACAAACTATGTTTTGGAAGCTTGCAATTTATTTAAGGCTATTGTGTAGGATGACCTTGCTTCTTTGGAGGATGATGATGCTACTAACTATCCATCTACCTCTTAGTTGGGTTCAAAACCTCGAGGCTTGCCAATGTTAGGGCCATTGGACACCAGAACTATATACTGTAATCAATATTGTTGCATGCTATTTTTTTTCCTAGTAGTATTTTGAAACATTGTACATAAGAATGCAACCTCTTCAAAGTGACTATCTAATAAGAATGACTCGGTGGTGACAAACACCCACACGGTAGTGTAGTGTCACCATTGGTAGTGCTTCATGCATGTAGAGTTCTTGATTAAATTTTGAGTTTGCTATGTTACCCCATATGTTTATTACATACTAGTGTTCTATCTCTGTTACTAGTTAAGTGTAATATAGTTTGTGAAGATCACAACATTGTGTTTTATCTATTGGTTATGCGAGTAAGTAGTTAACAATGTGTGTAAGTAAGTAAAGAATGTTGTGATTGAATCTGTATATTTGGATTGGGCATGATACTGTAAGTTATTGTTTGATGGAAAAGTTTAGGGCCCTGCAACAAGATAACCCTCCAACCAAGAACCTTGACTAACTTTGCCGTCTATAGTGTGAAGAATCTGTATAGTGGCTATTGTATTGGGTGAGAATGTAGTTGTGGAATATACCAAAACAGAGGTAACACTATGAAACACGTTGTTTTGAATTATAGAGACTAAACAAACAACTTAGCCAAATTCAAATATATGAAACCTGCATTTACAACAATTATATTCATCAATAGTACCGAATTTGTAAGTACGCTAGACTCAACACTCCGATTGATCCCACAGATTGTTGTGCATATCAATCTATATGACTTCCTAAATGCATTACTTCTTAGAATAGCTCAGCCATGAAGATGCCATCACTACTATTATGGTTCAAGAAAAATCATTGTCCTAATTATGCTATCAGAACTTCACTTAGGAGCACATTTGAGAAGCAATTGAAAGAAAAACACATGATGAATGTTGCAAAATTGTATAGCCCAACTTTGTATTGTCTATCATCAATGAATAGATGGAAAAAGGGTTACGAATAGTGATGCAACTTCTTAGCATAACTTCATCCTTTCATATACTCGTGATCGAAAGGAAGGAAGGAAGCTATGATCCTTTCATCTTTGCCATTATAACTTCGTTTAAAATGCATTCATAATCAATATGAAAGAAAGACTACGAAAAAATTAAACTGCAATTATTTTGTATTAATAATTTAGACTACACTTCACATTTTGTCCTCAATCTTACCCATAATAACTTGCCGAATTATGACTTAACTATCTCTATTAAATTGAAACAATCATTTTGCGTCTGCAAACTTGAACTATGGAATGCAACAAAATAAGTTGCACTTAACTTAAGAATTGCACAAAGAATGATTCAACATATAACGAATGGAATTTCTATTATAAAAAATGACAAAAAAATACAATCCATTGGCCATCAGAGTACAACCCCAACAATTGGACTATTCCTAATAAGATATTCCATGTGTGCAACCAAAATTTCCCTTATACTTCTATAGAACCCAAAAAATTCTCTCTCTCTCTCTCTCTCTCTCTCTCTCTCTCCCCTTTCCATGCTTCTGGATCAAACTTTCAGTGATCAAGGATAAATATGAGGTGTTTAATACATTCAAACACTATCATGATTATGCAGAAAGAATCATTGGCCAAAAGCTCAAAAGATTGATGTTAGATGGAGGGGAGAGTATTTCTCCAAAGAATTTGATGATTACTTGTGGAATGCAGATATAAAAAGGGAAGTGATATGCAGGTATTTTCTACAACAAGAATTGGAGTTGCAGAAAGGAGGAATATGACTCTTGTGGAGTTTGCTAGATCCATGACAAAAGAAAGGAGTTGCCCTAATTACTTATGGGTATAAGCCATCAACACAACCTATCTTGTGAATAGGTTACCTTGCAAAGCTTTGAATGGTATGACTCCTTATGAAGAATGGTGGGGTAAGAGACCTACTCTTGATCATTGCAAGATATTTGGATGTTTTGTCATATGCTTATGTTCCTTCTGAATTGAGACATAAGCTAGAACCAAAGGTAGAAAAGTATGTCTTTATAGGGTTCGATGATAAAAAAAATGGGTTACAGGTTGTGGAATCCATCCAAAAGACAATTTCTTGTTTCTAAAGATGTGACATTTGATGAGCAAAGTACATGATATAGAAGCTCAAATAATACCTATGCACATTTTAAAGAATTAATGAAGATAAATGAAGGAAAATCAAAGATGAAGGTGTATGAAGATGTATGAAGATGAAAGTGATGATGATAGACACAGGGATGAAATGCAAATTAAAGAAGAGGATAGACCAAGGTTTGATCTAGAGCATAATGAGATAGAGACCTCAAAAAGTGCAAAGATAAGAAGGTCATCAAGAGAAAGAAATAAACCTATAAGGTATAACTATGATACCTTTTATATTACAACCAAGAACTATAGTTACATGCTGGAGACAAATAAAGATCACCATCAACATATGCAGAAGCTAAGATAAAAAGAATTTGGAAAGATGAATGAAAGAAGTGCATGATGCGCTACTTGAAAATGATACATGGGACTTGGTACCCAAACCAATGAATCAAAAGGTAATTGGATGTAAATGGGATTATAAAACAAAAAGTTTTGCATATCAAAAAGTGTTTAGATACAAAGCTAGACTAGTAGTCAAAGGATATGCTCAGACACAAGGTGTACTAGACTATGATGAAACTTATAGTTCAATGGCTACAATATATACCATAAGGACATTACTAGCTATTGCAACTTGCAAAGGCTGGAAGTTATCACAACTGGATGTAAAAAATTCTTTTTTTGAATGGTTACATTGCAGATGAAGTATATATGGAGCAACTAGAGGGATTCAAAGATCCAAATGAATGAGATCATGTGTGTAAGCTCTAAAGAGTTTTTTATGGCTTGAAGCAAGCCCCAAGGTCTTAGAACTACAAACTTGTGAAGTTCTTAAATGAGCTTGGATATCAAGTTTCAAAGGCAGATAGTAGCTTGCTATTGAAATTAAGTGAAGAAGGTACATATATATTTGTATGTATGTTGATGACATTATACTTACAAGTAGACATACTCAAGGAATTAGAAAGCTCAAGAAGCAAATGGAAAGAGAATTTAAGATAAGTGATTTGGGAAACTTATCTTATTTTTTAGGCATGGAGATTATTTACACTCAACATGGAGTATATGTTACACAAGAAAGGTATTTGCAAAGCCATCGATCAAAATTTAACATGGAAAATTGCATACCCTCAACAACCCCATTGGAGGTAAATCATAAGTTGAGCAGTATGGAGGTGAAGATTTCAAAGATATGCATATTTATTAGAGTTTGGTAGGTAGTATGATATATGCTACCTTGACAAGGCTAGATCTTTCATATGCATTTGGTGTTCTATCACAATTTATGCATTGTCCTAAGAAATATAATTGGATTGTAGCTCAAAGAGTGCTAAGATATATTAAAGGAAGAAGGCTTGTACTATGGTTTTACTTTTGAAACTAGACTTAAACTGTTTAGTGATGCAGATTGGGAAGGTAATGCATATGATAGAAGATCTACTCATGGCTACCTATGGTACATTAGAGATAAGCTAGTATCATGGTGTTCAAAGAAGCAACACATTGCTTTATCATCCACAACAATTGAATATAAAGGCATGGTAGAGGCAACAAAAGAAGTCATATGGATGAAGACCTTGATGAATAGTCTTGGAATTGAGCAAGATGTTCCAATTATACATGGTAACAACATAAATTCACTTTATTTGGTAGATAACCATGTATTTCATGCCAGGACCAAGCATATTGAGATTCAATATCATTTTCTAAGGGAAAAGGTAATTGATAATGAGATTGAAGTCATGTACACTCCAACAAAGGAGCAAGTAGTAAACATGCTAACCAAGTGCCTAGATGGACCTAAGTTACAAAGGTTCAAAGAGATGGTAGGGATAAAGAAGAAAAACATAATCACAATTACAGATTGAGGCAGAGCTTTGGATGCAACCCAATCTCCAATCAATGTTTATGAAGACCTAGTGAATTCAAGCAAGTGCTTAGATAAAGTCAAACAAGAGATTTTTTGTGGATAAAGACAAAGAAGAATGCAGATGGTCATAGATGATTTTTTTTTAAAACGTGGATATACAAATATTCACTTAAAGGATCCTAATTAGTGTACCATAATTAGTAATTAAGTTAGAAGTTAATAATAAAAGTGAACATCAATGTATAGTCATGATTTGGTTACAACTTCATGGCTGTATAAGGCAATCAATAGCATTTGAAAAGAACAGATCATTATTAAATGTGAGAGGAGAAGTGTTGAGGGAAGGTTGTAGACTTAGAGTGTCTTGTAACAATCCATTCTCTCAGGATGATCACATGGATCAGAAATCCTTGTACAAATATCTAATTCAATAGCATGGTTAAAGTCTTGAAGCCTAATTCTTCATGCATTATGAGTATGGTTCATAGGAACATTTGTATGTTGATCTTCATGAGTGAAGCTATAGAAATGGCATGACTCGTCATTTGAAATTTTGATCAGATCTCAATAATGCGTGTAAACTTTTTTATGTTTGACCATTAGAAATCAAATTTGAGACCTAGAGAAGCCGTGGCTAGAAGTATTTAGCAAAACAGGTTAGATTCTAGGTGATATACACATAAGAAGTTATATATGTGAAAGTCGCCACCTACAGGTACTTGTTTCAGATAGCCTTTGATATTGAGGAGCATAGAAAGATTCACGAGTATTAATCAAGTATCCCATGTACAGACGTATCATGTAAGGTTCCATATATAATTGAAAGCATTCAATTTCGTTGATTATGTAGTTAATGAATCAAATATTTGAAGCAAAATTTATGAACTAAAACAGGAGCCCAACATTGAAGAAGAAGAAAAATTTCAACTTTGAAGTGTTTGATTAAAGTTAGGTCTATGCTTGATATAGATGTGTTCTAAAATTAAGATGGAATTAACATTGGAGATTTAAAGGTCTCCATCAGGGGGCTTGTCCCCTTTTGCAAGGTATGAGGGGATGGACCCCCTACCCATAAGGCCAAGATGGTGGGACTTCTAGTCGTGGATATATTGTTGGAAATTATATTTCAGCGACTACTTTGTCTCTCCTAAATATGTGTCTTTATTGACTCCCATGGTAAAAGATATAGAAGCATAGCCTATGCAAAGCTTTATACACCCATTGCACACTAGTAGGTCCTTCATCTAGAGTCTATCTAGATCACCATCTAGGATCCATATTGGGAGTGCATGAGTGGACAACACCATCTTTGTAGGTACATTACTCTTGGTAATTTGAGAATTTGAGTTCTCTATCTCAGTTTGGTTTTGTTTCTTCTTATCCTTTTCTATTTTTGTGTTTTGCTATGCTATTATTTCTCATAAAATCAACAAGAAATGGCTCAATTATCTAATGCCTTCCCCACTAGGGGTAAGTTAACCAAAAAGTGTATGCTCAATGTATTTAGTTTTTTACAATATTCATTGTTCAAGGTGTTGGTGCAGACCAATCACCAATTGAAGGCTTGGAAGATTAAAGGATGAAGGAAGGATCAACTATTGAAGCTTGGAAAAAAGACACATTCAGAGTATATGAGAAATGTACACATATGTACATAGTTCACTTAGATCTTTGCTTGAGTAAGAATCTTGTACAAATTATCTATAAATACTTTGAGAAAAGTCAGGGCATGTATGAGAGCATATGTGACAATAGTTAGATGCCAAGATTGAGGAAGTTAGAAGTCATGAGATAGAGGAAAAGTTAGTTGAGTTAGCTCTCATCACTCAGTTGTAAACTTTTCTGAGTAATTGAAAATCTTGCGCCCGATGTTTCTGCGTTTGCTCCGTCTGTGTTTGATCAATTGAGAAATCCTTTTGAGGATATCTAAGTTGTTAGTTAATGAGCCTGTGACCTGAGTTTCAGAGTCTAATTGAAAACAGGCTAGGAGAATTGTAAGTAGGAACATTCATATGTGTTGAATGTTCACAGTTCTCTGAAACTGGCGCATATTTCGAGTTGAAAGAAATGAGTAGTGCTCAGTGCACAGTGTAAAGTTTTACACATATGATAGCTCAAAATCTAAGTTGAGAGATAAGCTATCTACAGCTAAAAGGATTTTGTAAAACGGGTTCGACATTGTGAGAACCAAAGCTAAGAAGTTAGGGGTGTCAAATCGACTTCTCAGAAGTACAGATTTGGACATAGGTAACTTGTGAAGTTGATTTCTCAAGTTATATTAAACCTTTTTGAGAACTTTAACTTGGAGGAGATGCGCAATCTCTAGGAGATGATTCATACAAAGTTTCATCAAAAACTTTACACGTTTGATAGGTCAATGTGAAGAAATAGTGCAGCAGACTTTTCTGTGTTTTATCTTCTTCACAGATTTTCTCAATTTTGATAAGTTGGAGATTGATCCTCTAAATTAGTGGAAGTTTTGACTTACTCTTGGTATAGAGGTGCTCTAATCACAAGAGTAGGTTGTTCTTTTGGAGATTAACACTCTCCATCAGTGGTATCAGAGCAGGAGACATCAAATCAAGGAAAGGAGGATCCCGACTGCTGCAGATTCAAGAAATTCAACACTTGAAGAACTAAGAAGTGAAAGCTTGGAGTCAAAAGCCTGAGGAGAAGTCTACTCGACATCAAGAAAGGCAAAAGGAGTCTAATTCGAAGTAAAGGTACATACATTGTTTGTAAAGCTTGAAGATTTCAATACACAGGTGGATACAAGATGGGAGATGCTCTACAGATAGAGAAATTGGATAGGGAAAACTATCCTGCATGGTCAATGAGGATGGAAGCTCATCTTATGAGCAAAGATTTAATTGGTTACATCACAGGAGAAGAAGAGAAGCCAGAGTTCAGAGATCCTAGTGTTCCAACTAGGGAAGAGTTAGCAGATCTGAAAAATTGGATGAAGAAAGATGCTCAAGCTAGGAGCATTATCTATATGGGAGTCAATGATTACTTGTTACCTCATATTAGAGGTCTTGAAAGTGCAACTGACATATGGAATGCTTTGGAGGAGCATTTCCAGAACACTACAAAGTCAAGGAAGGCATCCTTATGGGCAGAGTTTACTACCTTCAAGAAGAAGGCCTCTCAATCTATTTCAGACTATGTGACAAGGATGAAAGATATTGCAGATGCTTTAGGAGCTGTTGATGAAGACATTGAGGAAGATAAATTGGTAAGGCAAATCCTTACAGGGTTGAGAGGTGATGACAAATGGAAGCCATTTATTTTGTCTACAGAGTTATCACTTGACCATTTCACTCCTGATTTAAATCAATTGTTAGGTCATATGCTAACATTTGAGCAGGATGTTAAAGGAGATGGTGACAAGAGTATAGGTCATGCAATGTACTCAAAGGACAAGAAGAAGAATAGCAAAGGAAAACAACAAGCAGGTGAAGATGAAGGAACAACTACTCAAGCCAACTTCCTAAGAGGAAGAGGAGGTGGCAAAGGTAGAGGAAGAGGCAGGAACAACAAAGATGGAGGCAAAGCTTGCTGGATTTGTGGTAAGACAAATCACTTAGCTAATGATTGTTGGCATAATAATCAGAATAATGGTGGATACAATCAAAATTATAATTCAAGAGGAAGAGGTGGCAGAAATCAAAGAGGTAATTACGGAGGTAGAGGTGGAAGGAATTACTTTGGAAGAAATGCAGGTAGAGGATTCCAAAGTCAACAATACAACAACACCTACTACAATTATGCTTCAGATCAAAAGGAAGATTCAACATTGATAATGAATGCAACTTGTGAAAGGCAGAATGAAGATCAAAGAGTCTTCTACATTGACTCAGGATGTAGCAATCACCTGAGTGGTAACATATCTTTGATGACTGATTTGGAGAGTAAAGTTTTTAATCATGTTGTTCAAACAGGTGACAACACAAAGCACAATGTGAAGTCAATTGGATCAGTGAAGGCCAAGGATGGAAGCACATTATTGAGTAAGGTTTTGTATGTTCCTACAATCCCTAAGAATTTGATAAGTGTAGGACAAATTGTTGAAAAGGGATATGAAGTAAGGTTCACTAATGATGGAGTATATGTGGAAGACCCTAGCCAAGGGTATAAACAGATTGTTTCAGGGAAAAAGGAAGGAAGATTATTTACATTGAAGATTCAAGGCAATATTGGTCATGCTATGTTCACATATGGAGGACATAAGATCTCTGAGTTAGATCTTTGGCACAAGAGGCTTGGACATTTCAATGAAAGAGGTATTAAAGATATGGTTAACAATGGTTCAGTGCTTGGATTGCCTAATGTTGCAGGTCAACATATGACATACAAATGTGAGGCATGTCAATTAGGTAAGGCTCATAAACATTCCTATTCCAAGCATGGTTTTATGTACTCAGAGAAGCTTGAGTTGGTACACACAGATGTGTGGGGACCATCAAAAGATTTCAGTATAAATGGATCAAGGTATTATGTGATTTATGTTGATGATGCTACTAGGTGGATCACTATCTATGTGATCAAAGATAAGTCAGAAGTGTTTAATACATTTAAGCACTATCATGCATATGCAGAAAGAATTACAGGTCATAAGTTGAAAAGACTAAGGTCAGATGGAGGGGGAGAGTATTTCTCAAATGAGTTCAGTGATTACTTATGGAATGCAGGTATAAAAAGGGAAGTTACTTGCAGGTACTCTCCTCAACAAAATGGTGTTGCAGAAAGGAGAAATAGAACTCTTGTTGAGTTTGCAAGATCCATGATGAAGGAGAAAAATTGCCCTAATTATTTGTGGGCTGAGGCTGTAAATACAGCCACTTACTTGGTCAATAGGCTACCATGTAAAGCCTTGCAGGGTATGACACCATATGAGGCTTGGTGGGGTAAAAGACCTAGCTTGGATCATTGCAGAGTTTTTGGGTGTGTGGCATATGCATATGTGCCATCACAATTAAGACACAAATTGGAACCCAAAGCTGAAAAGTATGTTTTCATTGGCTATGATGACAAGCAGATGGGCTATAGATTGTGGAGTCCATCAACAAAACAATTTATGGTTTCTAAAGATGTTACATTTGATGAACAAAGCACTTGGTATGCAGGTACAATCAACATCAATACAAGTGATGAAGAAGAAGTGAGTCAAAGAAAAGGTAAATCAAAAGTTCAGATATTTGATGAGCAAGAGAATAATGAAGTGCAGGTTGAAGTGGAAGAGACACCAAGATTTGATCCTGAATGTGAAGAGCCAGAAACCTCAAGGAGTGGAGAACTCAGAAGGTCATCAAGAAATAGGTGGCAACCTACAAGGTATAGTTATGATACTTCATTTCTAGCCACAAAAGATTATGCTTATATGGTGAATACAGATGAAGACCCTTCTACATATGAAGAGGCAAAAGGTAAGGAAAAATGGGAGAGTGCTATGCAGGAAGAATATGATGCACTATTGGAGAATCAAACTTGGGATTTGGTTCCTAAACCAAATAGTCAGAAGATTATTGGATGCAAGTGGGTCTACAAGACAAAAAGGTTTGCAGATGGAAGTGTGTCTAGATACAAAGCTAGACTTGTTGTCAAGGGCTTTGCTCAAACATATGGTATTGATTATGATGAGACCTATAGTCCTGTGGCAAAGATGACAACCATAAGGACACTTATTGCTATTGCTGCATGTAAAGGTTGGAAGCTATGTCAACTTGATGTGAAGAATGCTTTTTTGAATGGTTACATTTCAGATGATGTATTCATGGAGCAACCTCAAGGGTTCAGAGATAAAAGGTATCCAGATCATGTGTGCAAGCTCAAGAGAGCTTTGTATGGCTTGAAGCAGGCCCCAAGGGCATGGAACTATAGACTTGTGAAGTTCCTAAAAGAACTTGGTTTTCAGGTGTCTAAAGCAGATAGTAGCTTGCTTGTCAAAGCAAGTGAAAATGGTTTCATATACATGTGCATATATGTTGATGATATAATTCTTACAGGTACAGATGAAGAAGGAATACAAAGGCTCAAGAGGCAAATGGAAAAGGAGTTCAAGATAAGTGACTTGGGAGACTTATCATACTTCTTGGGCATGGAGATTACATATACTCAACATGGAGTATTTGTGACCCAAGAAAGGTATTTGAAGAACTTGTTAATCAAGTTTAAAATGGATGATTGCAGGGTAGCACCTACACCAATGGAGGTGAATCACAAATTGAGTAAGTATGGAGGTGAAGAATTCAAGGACATGAGACAATATCAGAGTTTGGTTGGTAGCCTTATCTATGCTACTCTAACTAGACCTGATTTATCATATGCAGTAGGAGTTTTGTCTCAATTTATGCATTGCCCAAAGAAAGAACATTGGATTGCAGGACAAAGGGTATTGAGGTACATTAAGGGTACACTAAATGAAGGTTTGTATTATGGGTTTACCTCAGATACAAATATCAAAATTTATAGTGATGTAGATTGGGCAGGTAATCCAGATGATAGAAGATCAACCTATGGATACATGTGTTATGTGGGAGATAAGTTAATCTCATGGTGTTCTAAGAAGCAACATACAATTGCTTTGTCTTCTACAGAAGCAGAGTATAAAGGCATGGTTGAAGCTGCAAAGGAAGTAATTTGGGTCAAGACATTGATGAAGAGTTTTGACATTGTGCATGGGGTACCAATTATATTTGGAGATAACATGAGTTCATTGTATTTAGCTGCTAATCCTGTTTTTCATGCCAGGACCAAACACATTGAGATTCAGTATCACTTTCTAAGAGAGAAGGTGATGGATAAAGAGATTGAAGTAATCCATACTTCAACAAAAGATCAGATAGCTGATATGCTTACAAAAGGCTTGGATGGACCAAAGTTACAAAGGTTCAAAGACATGGCAGGTATAAAGAAGATAGAGAAAACCTCAATTGATGATTGAGGGGGAGCTGTTGGTGCAGACCAATCACCAATTGAAGGCTTGGAAGATTAAAGGATGAAGGAAGGATCAACTATTGAAGCTTGGAAGAAAGACACATTCAGAGTATATGAGAAATGTACACATATGTACATAGTTCACTTAGATCTTTGCTTGAGTAAGAATCTTGTACAAATTATCTATAAATACTTTGAGAAAAGTCGGGGCATGTATGAGAGCATATGTGACAATAGTTAGAAGCCAAGATTGAGGAAGTTAGAAGTCATGAGATAGAGGAAAAGTTAGTTGAGTTAGCTCTCATCACTCAGTTGTAAACTTTTCTGAGTAATTGAAAATCTTGCGCCCGATGTTTCTGCGTTTGCTCCGTCTGTGTTTGATCAATTGAGAAATCCTTTTGAGGATATCTAAGTTGTTAGTTAATGAGCCTGTGACCTGAGTTTCAGAGTCTAATTGAAAACAGGCTAGGAGAATTGTAAGTAGGAACATTCATATGTGTTGAATGTTCAGAGTTCTCTGAAACTGGCGCATATTTCGAGTTGAAAGAAATGAGTAGTGCTCAGTGCACAGTGTAAAGTTTTACACATATGATAGCTCAAAATCTAAGTTAAGAGATAAGCTATCTACAGCTAAAAGGATTTTGTAAAACGGGTTCGACATTGTGAGAACCAAAGCTAAGAAGTTAGGGGTGTCAAATCGACTTCTCAGAAGTATAGATTTGGACATAGGTAACTTGTGAAGTTGATTTCTCAAGTTATATTAAACCTTTTTGAGAACTTTAACTTGGAGGAGATGCGCAATCTCTAGGAGATGATTCGTACAAAGTTTCATCAAAAACTTTACACGTTTGATAGGTCAATGTGAAGAAATAGTGCAGCAGACTTTTCTGTGTTTTATCTTCTTCACAGATTTTCTCAATTTTGATAAGTTGGAGATTGATCCTCTAAATTAGTGGAAGTTTTGACTTACTCTTGGTATAGAGGTGCTCTAATCACAAGAGTAGGTTGTTCTTTTGGAGATTAACACTCTCCATCACAAGGCGCAAAAATAGAAATCAAAATGACATTGAAGATCACTAATATACTTCAAGTATGTATAAAGACATTTGATAAATCATACAAATCATCAATAGTAATAAAATTGCAATTAAAAGTGATGCACAAAACATAATTTCTAATCCAAACTAGGCACGATGAATGAATTGCATATGAAACTTTATCATGTTAATATTCTTGCCTTCCCTTTAAATGAAAACTTCTAGGGGAACTTCTTCACAAGCTTCTTCAAAGTATATTATTGCGGTGGCATGTAGATCTATAAATCCAATTGTTGGGTTTCTTATATTACTACAAGGAAAAGTAGCTTTCTCAAGAAGATGTGAGATTTTAATCTAAAGATAATGTGGTAGAATCATGGGAGACCCTACTAGTAGAGATTGGATACATATGCAACTTGATCAATGATGGTCATAATCTAGCTTTGCTAGGGTTACAACTCATGAAACTAAAGAAGTCTTTGGGTAATGGCCCATCCAATCTCACAACACACTAATTGAAGTCAAGTTCTAGAATTTTTTGGGATGGCAATGTTTAGGGGGGATGTTGCCATGCCTATTACTTCTCAAATAGGTATTGCCTTGTTGGGATTAAACATATTAAATACTTTTTTCCTTTTTATGAGGAGAAGAGATGCATTTTGTAAAGTGATTCATCTTGATGTATATAATATTAGAGGAATTTGGAAAAATGAAGAAGGAACTCTCTAATTAACTTAAAATGTTTATCTTATCCTTGTAAAAAGTGGTACAAGAGGGACCACTATAAAAATTCCATCCCTCTCATTTGTTGGGATTATTTTTTATTCATTTTTTGAAGTGAACAAAGGAAAGAGTCCTTCTTTTCAAATTCATGTTCACCCATTCTAAACACTTTTCATTAAGCTTTCTTGGAGATCTTAGGCATGCCATTGAAGCATTCTTCAAATCCATATCTACCCATTTATCAATAATACTTAATTTTTTATGTGAATTTTGTAGTTGTTTTTGGTTGTATGTGCGGGTGTTGTGGACTATTTCAAGTTTAATTTAGTCACACACAACTATGCTTTTGAGGAATTTCTCGATGCTAAATTATGGTTCTCCTTACAACAAGGATATGAAAATTATTTAATTTGTTGATACAAGCTCTTTTTGAGCTTATAACTAAAAATTTCTTTGCCAAGAACTAGATAACCCTCTAGTTGTTCTATATAGGTCTCATCTATAAGACCTCCATACAAAAAATCCATGATCCATTTTTAAACCCATTTGGACGAGTTCTAATTCCTCTTTGCAAATAATCCAAGCAACATGCATAATGTATTCATCTTGAACATTGGAGAATAAAATTCCTCAAAATCAAATCCTCATTGATGCTTGAATCCCTTTTTCAAGTAGCACCTAATAATTTAGAGAACCACTATGTGATGTGATTTTCAACTTATAAAACCACTTGTATGGTTAATCTTTCTTGCTCTTAGAAAAGGTTCCAAATCCTAAGTACAAGTCTTATGGATAAAATCAAGTTCATTGTTGATTGCAAGCTCCCACTTGACATGATCAGCTGCTTGCGTAAGTTCTTTGCAACAAGAAGTTTCACTAATATCTGTTAGCATAACAAAATCCAAACCAAAAATAAAATTATTAGCAAGATATGAGACACAAGAAGATCATCCCAATGGTTGTTAATCAACAAATCTACTAGGTTGCTAATGAACATTTTCATGAACAACCTTAAGTTTCATATTCTTTTGCATCTAGTAGAAGCGGCAACATTTTTTAATACAACTCGTCTTACTTAAACCTCTTTTATGGTCTGCTTATGCATCTTAGACTCACTGAAAATGACATGAATACTTTTCATCATTGACCATGTTTCAGGGTCCATACCTAATATCCAAACTAAAGAGCTCATCAATATCCAAGAAAAATGTGTTTCTTAAGATTTATCACATGTTCTCTATGAGATCTTTTAAAACATGAACCACACATTTAGAGTGATATAATATGGTGGCTTTCCAATCCAAAACTCTTGTGGAACTTTCAAATCTTTGGTAGTATTAGGTGATAGGTTTACCACATGAACAATAGTTAGGACTCATTTTTTCCCAAAACCATCAAATGAGCTTTGTGCGATGAAACATAGATGCTACTAATCTTGACTAAATCTATTCATCCTTTCTTCTACTCCTTTCTCTTTAGGAAATGATCTTAAAAAAATCCACTCCTAATTCGTTTAGACTAAAAAAAAGGGCTAAAACCATGAGAAGTGCAATAATCCCCATTATTTAAGCATGAAGCTTTGAACTTAGTACCTTCTTCAATATTTATTGAAGCAAGAAATTTTCAAATATAGAACAAATTCATCCTTTAATATGATGAGATATATCCACAATTTTTTGGTAGCATCATCTATGAAAGTGACAAAGTAAAGAGCACTACCTTGGGACCTAGTCAACATAGGACCACATACAACTGTATGAAAAAGATCCAAAGGCTGAATTGAAGATTCAATGTGCATAGGCTTTGTTCATTTTGGATCCACAAATTACCCCAAAAATTTTCAATTTGGGGAGAAAGAAACCTGGCTGGGCACATGCAAGTGAAAGGGGCTTAGAGTGAAAAATACTCCTTCAGCCTCCAAGACCTAAAACTTTGACACCAAGACTGATTCCACACAAGAACGTAGCACATTCTTAAATTTACACTTATTTCAACCTCTCTTTCACCCATGCACATTCCTTTCAAGCAATCCTTGAGCCTATGAGTCAGGTTAGAGGTCTTCTAAGTTTCACATGAGAAGATTGATGGAACTCAACATGCATGATTTTCCAATAGGATCAAGATCATTTGGAACTCCAAGAACACCTCACCTAGACCTCAAATGCTTCAAGACATGTCCATGGGAGCTTAGCAATGTAATAGGTAAGTTTGGAGACTTAAGAAACATAAAGCATAAAGATAAAAAGAAAGGGGAGATCGACAAATGAATGTATGTGAATATTTATGTATAAATTTAGCTCCTTAATTGCTTCAACGAGACAAAATCCCTTTCTAAAAAATTTGGGCCAGTTATACAAAAATCCAATGCCTTGATCCTTTTCATGTTGAGCTTGGACTAAAGATTGGAAATAACTAGAAATCAAATGTTTTTTTTTTGGGAATGGCCGATGGGGACTCCTCCATTCCGCTACAAGGATCTTGTCATTACATCTTCAAAATCTCTCTTGCACACTCCTTGGAAGCTCCAAAATTCCTCCCCTCCTAAAGCTTTGGCACCCCAATCAGAGCTAAGTTGCAATTCTACCGAGTGGGTATGTGCTCCGCACCCCTTTTACTGGTATTGTTGCCATCCTTGATGGCTCGAGCCTCCTCAGAATACTTTCTTCCCAATGGACACACTTTAAAAAATCATATTGGGCACAAGGTATTTCAGAATGTTTCCATGTAATCAGCTCCATAGACCATGAATTGTATTCTTGTTGTCTTATATAGTGGTAGGAAGATTTCGAAGTGAGTCTCACATAATCCTAAAACATGTTTCTTAAAAAGCTTTCTTGTATATCAAAGGCATAAAAGTCTGTCGTGAAAAATATGTTATTAGGAATTCTCCATTGGGAGCTTTAGGCATGTTACATACAAAGGTGGCATGGATCCATTGGGACCCTACATGATTGAGCATTGACTATTTGTATACTCTTGAAGGTAGTAAGGAAAATGAGGAACATATTCAAAAGTTTACACATGATATCTTGGAACCAATGGATTTTTTTTGACAAAAGTATTGTTGATATATTTAGATAGTGATGTGCGTGAACACTCTAGGACCACCGGGGCACTTGTTTCCCTCTTTAGGAGGTTTTTTTCCCCTGGCTTGTATATACGCCTATTGACCTAATGGGCTACTTATCTTTTTACATTCTAGTGGTAATACGTTCAGTATTGTGTGTTGTGCTCCAAGCTTCTTCTTCTTCCTTGTGCTTTTCATGTGCTTCCGTAGACGTATAACTACAACAATTGGTATCAGAGCAGGTTGCCGCTTCATCTAGGGTGTCCTCGACACCCCTCCGGTCATAGTCTCAGAATCGCATGAAATTTGGTACGTATACTCAGGGTGTTTCAGAGATCAAAAGCGCTTTGCTTTGTGGTTCCAGAATCATGACCTAAGCTCGTTTCAACCTCCAAATGCATTATCGCAGTGCTTTTGTAGGCTATTTCAACTTTTTGTGCCAAAGGTATATATCGGTTTCGGTTCGCCAGTATAAACACCTCGAAGTCTTCCACAAGTTTAGCAGAAATTTGACTGGGCGATTCTGTTCAACTTTTTGAGATATAGTCAATTTTCTACATCAAGGTATTTTAGTCACTGACCATGGCTGAAAGCAGTGATGTATTCCGTATGTTGGTTGTTGAGGATAAGTTGGATGGTACCAACTACCCATTATGGGCTTATATGATGCGACATGTATTGGGTGCAAAAGGACTGTGGAACATTGTGTAAGGTGTTGAAAAACGTCCTATCACACCTGCAACTGTTACAACTGTAGGTATTGAAGCTGATGCAGAAGGTGTCGAAGATGATGATATTCTGCAAATTTCTCTTCGTGCTGGGGTTTTTGCTGCAGCTACTATAGAGCAAATTTGTTGGGATGGTAGAGATGCTTAGGCACATGCATTGATAGCCTTGTCTATCAAACATGCCATTATTCCTCACATTCGCTCTTACAGAACAACTAAGGATGATTTGGATACACTTAGCATGTTGTACCAAGCTAGGAATGAGGCTTGTATTGCTTACCTCTGAAAACAATTGGAGAGTGAGCACATGAATGAATGTGATTCTATGGATATATTTCTAACAAAGATCAAGGATTTGAAGGAACAATTGATTTCTGCTGATGAAATCCTTCCTGACAGTTCACTTGTGTAAACTATTCTAAATGGTTTTCCTGACTCATATAAGAGTACTTTTGCTTCTACTCTTCATTTGATGATGAAAGGCAATCCAAATGCCTTATCATTTGAGGAGTTAGTCTCTGTTCTATTGCAGGAAGATCAGTCTAGACAGATCAGGTCCATTATACGTGTTGCAGATCAAGCTTTGATGGCTAGTCGGAAGGGCAAAGGAAAATGGAGTTCTTCAATTAGCAAGCAAAAATCTACTAATTTTGCACAATCGAAGAAGGAAGACAAAGATGAGAAGAAATCAAAAAAGCTGTCCAAAAATGGCCGCTAAAGAGGCAAAGAAGCTTTAGACAAGATTGGTTTGGTTGTGAAATTTGTTGATGACAGGTGTACAGTTCATGATCTATCAAATGGTGACGTGATTATTACTTCTGGCATTTTATCTTGTGGGTTGTATAAGCTCATAGATTATGAAAATTTGTGAATGATTCAACATGTGCAGTACATGATTCTCAGGCTATGTAAGATGCAAAGCTTTGGCATGCACGCTTTGGTCATATGAATTTGGCTAGTTTGCTACACCTCCAGAAATCTGAAATGGTGTCCTCTTTGCCCAAACTTGAGGCACCTAGTAAACATGTATGTGAAGGCTGTATTTTGGGCAAAATGAAATGTTCCTCATTTCCAAAAGATGGTTCAGTTCGAGCTACACAAAAACTGCAGCTTGTTCACAGTGATGTATGTGGTCCTATGCAGACTCTCTCTTTTGGAAATTATCTTTAATTTGTGACTTTCATTGATGATTTTTCCATGCATGCATGGGGATGTCCATGGAAAGCAAAGTCCGAGGTGTTTATCTGCTTCAAACAGTTTCTAGTTTTGGCTGAAAATCTGTCAGCATGTAAAATGGGCACCCTCCATTCTGATCAAGGGGGGGAATATATTTCTTCTAACTTTAATGCATTTCTGGTTGAACATGGATAACACATCAATGTACAGTGCCATATACACCTCAACAAAATGGAGTTGTTGAACAAAAGAACATGTCACTCATGGAAATGGCGAGGTGTATGGTCAAGAGTCAAGCTTTAGCACATAGTTTCTGGCTTGAGCTGTCATGTGTGCAGCATATGTACTTAACAACATATGTACTTAACAGGTGTCCCACTAAAGCACTGTAGTTTATCACTCCATATGAGGCTTGGCATGATCGCAAGACATCTGTTGCTCATCTATGTGTTTTTGGTTGTCTAGCATATGCATTAGTGCCTGAACAACATCGTAGAAAATTGGATGATAAAGCAATAAAATGTATTTTTGTTGGGTACAGTTCTGAAAGTAAAGGCTATCATCTCTATCATCCACAGGTTAAACACATTCTAGTTAGCCGTGATGTTGTTTTTGTGGAAGATGCTATTCAACCATTGCTTTCATGTACTAAGGAGACATCTATTAGCTCCAAAGACATGTATGATACTTTGCTACCCCTTTTTACAGGTGGATAGTCTAGTGCTGGTCCTAATGAGGCAACTTCTTAGCCTTTGTAGGTTTCATGTGATGATGTAGATCATTCCATTTCTGATGCACTTTTACATGATGCACTTGTTGATGAGAGAGCTGATATTGAGCAGGCAAAGACTATGCCACAATGGTTGGTGCAGACTTTGTGTGATAGCAAAATAGATGCAGCTCTGTCATATCGTACTCAGTCAGGCTCTCATAGTGCCTCTTTTGCATTAGATTGCTATGCTATGGCTACCTCTAGTCTTTGTGATGAGATTGAACCTGTTTCCTTTGATGAAGCACAAAATTCTGAACATTGGATGGCTGCAATGCAATCTGAATATGATGCTATAATGAAAAATGGTACCTAGTCTTTATGTGACATGTGTCCTCGCAAGAAGGCCATTGGCACTAAGTGGGTGTACAAGCTGAAGTGTAAAACCAATGGAACAGTTGACAAGTATAAGGCTAGCTTGTTGCAAAGGGTTATGCGCAAGAAAGAGGCATTGATTTTTTAGAAACCTTTGCTCCTACTTGCCGAATGACTACTGTTCATAGCATCTGTGCACTTGTAGCTCATCATGGTTGGAATGTACATCAGTTGGACATTAACACATCATTTCTGAATGGTGAATTGCATGAAGAAGCTTTGTGCAGAAAGGGCATGAAAACTAGGTGTACAGGTTAAAGAAGGCATTATATGGTTTAAAGCAAGCACCACGTGCTTGGTATGAAAAGATACATGCCTATCTGATTGCACATGGTTTTGAGAACAGTCCAACTGAAAGCACCTTATATGTTAAGCATGCTAATGATATGCTTCTAATCATTGTGGTGTATGTTGATGACATGTTGCTCACTCGTCCTCATGACATGCACATTGCTGATTTTAAGGCTGACTTGCATGCCTCATTTGAGATGTCTGATTGGGGCATTTGCATCACTATTTGGGGATTTAGTTTATGCAAGTTAATGGTGGAATGGCTTTGTGTCAAACAAAATATACTGACACATTATTGCAGTTTTTTGGCCTTGAAGACTGTAATCCTATTGCCACTCCTATGGAGACAGGTTTATGATTGAGTCTATATGGTTGGAGTGTAGGAATGTATCTCCAAATCCGCATACAATTGCTTAAGCCACATAGCTTCTTGAGTTGCATTAGCCAAACCTCTATACTCTGCTTCTGTGGAAGATAAAGCCGCAGTTGGTTGCTTCTTGGATGACCATGATATGAGCTTTGAGCCAGCAAAAGATAGATACCCTGAAGTGCTCCTCCTATCATCCTTGGAGCCAACCCAATCTGCATCAGAATATAATTTTATATCTATGTCAAAAGTGAATGGATAGAATAACCCCCCATTCATTATACCCTTTAGGTACTTAAGCACCCTCTTTGCAGCTTCCATGTGTGGCTTCCTTGGTACATGCATGAATTGGCTCAATGTACTCACACCATATGCAATATCTATCACAAGGAAGGAGATAAGGAAGAGAGCTCACACACACTCTCACTCTCAAGGAGAAGCACACACACAAATTGAGGCAAGGAAGAATAATCTTCTTCTTTTTCTTCTTCTTCTTCTATTACATAAAAAGGAATGTACAAGAATGACCTAAAAACAAGAATACAACAAGTGCAATATATAAACATCAATACATAAGGAAAAACCTAATGTCCATGATGTTGTGGGAGGATGGATGGATGCACTCAGAAGAATGAGTAGATGCTGCAAATCCTGCTTTGCACCAGCCCTCAGTGACTCCAGATATGGTTAGTAGACTCCCTTAGCTTCCAAATAATACCAAGAGATGCTATATGTACTTTGGAAATGGATTGAGTAATGATTTGATCAAAACAGATAAGTTTGAGAGTCACAAAACTAGAGAAACCTTCTATTTTGGTATTGATACCTGCTCAGTCTTTCACTCAGTATGTCCAGCACACTTACAATTGGCAAAATTCCTTCTAGAGGTATTCTATTAGCTTAATGAGCTACCATTTGCAAGTGGAATCATTCAAAATGATAAACTATGCAATGAGAAATCACTTTAGCAAATTTATGGATACCCTCGACTTTTTAGGAAGTATGCAGACAAATACCAGTGAGCACTTCGACCACGATTTCTCGAGATTGGCTGAACCAAATTGCTTCAAACTTTGTACGCTTGTAGTATGCTTTGAGCTGGATCCAACAAGTTTTGAATCACTTTATTTGGAGCAGTAGGCACTGAGATATGCCTCTTTGAAGTTGACAGACTTGAAGATGTATACTCTGAGAATCACAGAGATGAATAAACTGAATGTATCTATTAAATCACATTGATGTACAACCTCATTGGCATGACAACCATAGCCAAATGAGTTTGAGAGGTGTGATCAATGATGTATGATTCACACACACTTAGATTACAAAGATAGATGCCTCGAGGAGTGAGCTGAAGTGAGATAACTAGTGAAGCTACTCGCGACTTTTGACTTTGGTCTTTTATAGACTTAAGTTGAAGGTTTGAATTTGGATTCAAATTAAAAAACTCCTAGAATCTTTCACCTAAAAGGTGATGAGATATTCTCTCAATCATCTAACAACTTTTCCATGACTTTGATCAAGTAGTTGTGATTACATAAGATGTCAAGTCACTAAGACTTTTACAAGAGATAAAATGGTAATAACTCATAGGCATGTGTTCCTATGGTCCTTGCTTCATGTAGAGAATTCCTTCAATGGTTCCAAGCCAAATGTGAAGGCTTGAATTGCACCAACAGCTCCCCCTCAAGCCAAACATTTTGGCTCAAGTCTTCTTCTTCAGTCTTCAATCACATCCTGCAATCCAATCATGGATTTGAATCTGCATAACTTGTTTCCATCCAAAGCTTTAGTGAGTAAATCTGCACATTGCATATTAGTAGACACATAAGTCAACTGAATGTCTTTGCTAAGCAACTTCTCTCTCACATAGTGGTAATGAACCTCTATGTGTTTGGTTCTAGCATGATATATTGGATTAGCTGCAAGGTGAAGAGAGCTTGTGTTGTCCCCAAAGATAATTGGTGGCCTAGTGTATAGACCTAGCTCTGTATACAAAAGCTTTAACCAAATAGCTTCTTGAGTGGCATTGGCTAGCCCTCTATACTCTGCTTCAGTGGATGACAATGCCACTGTTGGTTGTTTCTTGGCTGACCAAGAAATAGGTTTATCACCTGCAAAAGATAAGTATCCTGAGGTGCTCCTCCTGTCATCCTTGCATCCTGCCCAATCTGCATCTGAGTATACTTTAATGTCAATATCTGATGTATAAGGAAAGTACAAACCATGATTCTGAGTTCCCTTCAGATACTTCAAGATCTTCTTTGCAGCCTCTAGGTGAGGTACCCTTGGTTTGTGCATGAATTGACTTAGCACACTAACTCCATATGCTATGTCAATTCTGGTCAAGGTAGCATAATTCAAACTACCTACCATACTCTGATATCCTGTGATGTCTTGGACTTCTTCCCCTTCATGAGCACTTAGCTTTAGGTTGACCTCCATTGGAGTACTTGAGACTTTAGCATCCTGCATGTTAAACTTCTTCAACATGTCTTGTACATACTTCTTTTGAGTGATATATATACCTGAATTAGTATAGACCAATTCAAGACCTAAGAAGTACTTTAATAATCCAAGATCATTGATCTTGAATTCCTTCATCATCTGATTCTTTATGCTTTTGATTCCATTGACATCATTGCCTGTAATGATGATGTCATCAACATAAACACACAAGTAGATTACCTCTGTACTACTCCTCTTTATGAATAGAGAAGTGTCTGCTTTACTCATCACAAATCCTTGGTCTTGTAGGTATGTTGTCAACCTGTAGTTCCATGCTCTAGGTGCCTGCTTTAATCCATACAAGGCTTTCTTCAATTTACAGACATAATTTACCTTCTTGGAATCTTCATAGCCAGGTGGTTGTGACATGTAGACTTCTTTAGATATCGATCCATTCAAGAAAGCATTCTTGACATCTAATTGGTACATGTTCCAATTCTTAGATGCAGCTACACTCAACAAAATTCTGATTGTTGGCATCTTAGCCACAGGAGAAAATGTCTCCTCATAATCAATGCCTTGGGTTTGTGCAAAACCCTTGGCTACCAACCTAGCTTTATACCTGTTGATTGTACCATCTGAGTTCCTCTTTAGTTTGTAGATCAATCTGGATCCTATCACCTTCATAGAGTCCTTCTTGGGTACCAAGTCCCATGTGTCACTTTCCTTGAGAGCTTCTATTTCTTCATCCATAGCTCCTTTCCATTCTGGTTTGGTGATTGCCTCTTCATATAAACCTGGTTCTTCATTCAACAAATCCTTTGCAAGTTATACAGAATGTTTAGTTACAAGAGATGTATCATCATACCCATATCTGATTGGTCTTTTGCTTTCTCTCTTAGATCTTCTAATTGACTGAGTTGAGGATTCTGGAATATCTTCTAGCTGCTTCATCTTCATCTTTCCTTTGGACTTCCATGCTTTAAATTCTTCAAGTTTGATTGTATCATCATCTGAGCTTGAGTCTTCCTTCTGGATTGGTTCCTCCTTTGAGAGTTTTGGAAACTCCTCTTCCAAATCATAGGGTAGACTAACCTTCCTGCATTCATTCTCATACCATGAGTCATTCTCATAAAAAATGACATCTCTGCTTACCTTGAACCCTTTATTGGTTGGGTTGTAGAATCTGTACCCTTTTTGATTCAAGTCATAGCCAATGAAAATACATTTTTCAGCTTTAGGGTCTAGCTTTCCCCTTACCTGTGAGGGAATATGCACATATGACACACAACCAAAAATTTTGCAATGATCCAAGGATGGTCTCTTACCATGCCAAGCCTCATAGGGTGTCATACCATCAAGTGACTTTGATGGCAACCTGTTTATGAGATAGGTGGCAGTAGATACACTCTCTGCCCAAAGATAGTTTGGCAACTTCTTTTCATTAAGCATAGACCTAGCTGTTTCAACAATGAGTCTATTCCTTCTTTCAGCTACCCCATTTTGTTCAGGTGAGTACCTTGTGGTTATCTCCCTTTTGATGCCTCTTTCCTCCAAGAAATCTTCAAACTCATTGGAGAAGTATTCTCCTCCTCCATCTGACCTTAGCTTCTTCAAGTTCCTTCCTGTTTGATTTTCAACTAATGCAAGAAACTTTTTGAAACAATTAAATACTTCATCCTTGTGCTTCATAAAGTATAACACAGTCCATCTGCTATAATCATCAATGAAGGACACATAATAACTTGATCCTGAAATGGAGGGATCCTTGCTAGGTCCCCAAATATCTGTGTGCACCAAGTCTAGGTAATCTTCATGCATGAAACCTTTCTTTGAATAGGGCAACCTGTGAGACTTACCAAACTGACAAGCACCACACTTGTAGATCATGTGTTGCTTGGATACATTAGGTATCCCAAGCACACATTGATCCCTGCATATCTGTTTCAAGGTCCTTTCACCTATGTGACCTAACCTCTTGTGCCATATTTCTAATTCTGAAAGTGTTTGATCCTTGTAATTGTATAAAGCAATGTTTTTTGTGTCTTCTAGCTCAAAGGTAAATAATCTACCTGATTTTTCTCCCTTGGAAATCCTTTTGAATCCATGTCTTGGATCCTCCACATATGCTCCATGTTGATTGAACCTGACCTGCAAACCTTTCTCCACAATCTGACCAACACTTATAAGATTCTTGGTAATGGTTGGTACATAAAGTACCCTGCTCAATAGGTTCTGGTTACCATCAAAAGTTTTCACATTTCCAATCTTTACTACATAATGTTTAGTATCATCACCTGTCTGTACCTGATGTTTACCTTTGGGTTCTTCCAAATCAGAGAGTAGTGCCACATTGCCAACTACATGATTAGAACATCCTGAATCAATGTAAAACAAATGGTCATCATTGATACCTGACTTAGAAGTCATATTCATGATCAATAGGGAGTCATCCTGCTCCTCTGTATAGTTGTTGTAGTCTTTCCTATTTCTGTATCCTCCTTGGTAGTTACCATTTTGGTTGTTGTTGTAATTGTTGTTGTAACCATTGTTGTAGCCATTGTAGCCTTGATGTTGGTTGAACCTTCCTCTGCCTTGAGAGTATCCACCTCTTTGGTAGCCTCTTCCTCTCTGATTCTTGTAGTTTTTCTAACATTCATCTGTGGTGTGGTTAGACAATCCACAAATATTGCACGGTGATGAATTGTAGGGTCTCCCCCTACCTTGCTTACCTCCTCTGCCCCTACCTCTTGAAGATCTCCCTCTCCCTGCATAGTTTGCTTGGGAGGTAGAACCTTCATCCTCTTGCTTTTTTCCTTTACCTTTATCTTTAACCTTCTTATCAGTATATAGGGCAGAAGGAGTGTTACCTTTAGATGTATCTCCAGCCTTTGTGAACTTTGCTTCATGTGTGAATAGTTGGCCCATCAGAGTTGTGAGATCTGGGGTATGCATGTCCATGTAGAGATCCATTGCAGTGGTGAAACTTTCCCACTTATCATCTGCCTTTAGTCCATTGGTTATTTGCCTTACTATTTGTTCCTCTTCAATCTCCTCTCCAATGCTTGCTAATTGGTCTGCCACATCCTTGATCTTGGTCACAAAATCTGAAACTGATTGCTTTGGTTGTTTCCTAAGGGTTGTGAATTCAATCCACAATTGATTCTTCCTAGCCCTTGTATTAGATGAAAAGTATGATGACAAGGTTTCCCAAGTCTCTTGGGAAGTCTTGCAATTCCTTATGTGAGGTAAAAGGAAATCAGATATAGAGTTAAGAAGATATGACCTTGCCAATGCATCTTTTGCACACCAAGTGTTGAGCCTCTCTTGTTCTTCCTTGGTGGGTAGACCTCTAGCTTTGAATGAGGGCAATTCCTCATCTCTTGATATGAATCCAAATAAGCTTCTTCCTTGTAGATAGGTCTTCATCCTCAGAGACCAAGCTTGGTAATTGTTCCTGTCCAATTTGTCAATGAATGAAGGAAAACCATCTCCCATGTTACCTTATTTGCTCTGATACCACTGTTGTGTGAGGATGGATGGATGCACTCAGAAGAATAAGTAGATGCTGCAAATTCTGCTTTGCACCAGCCCTCAGTGACTCCAGATATGGTTAGTAGAATCCCTTAGCTTCCAAATAATACCAAGAGATGCTATATGTACTTTGGAAATGGATTGAGTAATGATTTGATCAAAACAGATAAGTTTGAGAGTCACAAAACTAGAGAAACCTTCTATTTTGGTATTGATACCTGCTTAGTCTTTCACTTAGTATGTCTAGCACACTTACAATTGGCAAAATTCCTTCTAGAGGTATTCTATTAGCTTAATGAGCTACCATTTGCAAGTGGAATCATTCAAAATGATAAACTATGCAATGAGAAATCACTTTAGCAAATTTATGGATACCCCCGACTTTTTAGGAAGTATGCAAACAAATACCAGTGAGCACTTCGACCACGATTTCTCGAGATTGGCTGAACCAAATTGCTTCAAACTTTGTATGCTTGTAGTATGGTTTGAGCTGGATCCAACAAGTTTTGAATCACTTGATTTGGAGCAGTAGGCACTGAGATATGCCTCTTTGAAGTTGACAGACTTGAAGATTTATACTCAGAGAATCACAGAGATGAATAAACTGAATGTATCTATTAAATCACATTGATGTACAACCTCATTGGCATGACAACCATAGCCAAATGAGTTTGAGAGGTGTGATCAATGATGTATGATTCACACACACTCAGATTACAAAGATAGATGCCTCGGGGAGTGAGCTGAAGTGAGCTAACTAGTGAAGCTACTCGCGACTTTTGACTTTGGTCTTTTATAGACTTAAGTTGAAGGGCTGAATTTGGATTCAAATTCAAAAACTCCTAGAATCTTTCACCTAAAAGGTGATGAGATATTCTCTCAATCATCTAACAACTTTTCCACGACTTTGATCAAGTAGTTGTGATTACATAAGATGTCAAGTCACTAAGACTTTTACAAGAGATAAAATGGTAATAACTCATAGGCATGTGTTCCTATGGTCCTTGCTTCATGTAGAGAATTCCTTAAATGGTTCCAAGCCAAATGTGAAGGCTTGAATTGCACCAACACATGAATGAGTGAGCTAGCAAGGAACAAATGTGCCATCACTCTCGGTAGATAAATCTAATAAAGCTCAATGAAGTATCCCTGACATATACTGGCGTGACCACTATACATGTCAAAGAAACGAAAAACTGGTACGTGTCATCCTGGATCATCACATGTTGAGCTTGATATCTCAACACTCCCCCTCAAGCTCAATGCCATATCCTATAATCGAAGCATCTCTTGAAACTTCTTCGACTTCTCAGCTCCAAGTTCTTTCGTGAAAATATCAACAACCTGCTCATTTGTTCTCACATAAACAAGATCAATATCACCTGCTAATACCTTCTCTCCGATGAAGTGATAATGTACCTTGATATGCTTTGTTCTGGCATGAAAAATAGGGTTCCATGCTAACTATATGTTGCTAAGATTATCAGAATAGATAGTGATAGGTTTTTGCACTTCCACACCTAAATATGCAAGTAGCATCTCCAACCATGATGCCGCACATGTTGCCATTGCATCACCTCTATACTCAGCCTCTGTAATCGATCAAGCAACAGTGGGTTGTTTCTTGCTGCTCCATGTAATAGATGCACCTCCAAGTGAGAATAGAAAACCACTAGTAGATCTTCTATCTGGAGTACTACCAACCCAATCTGCATCGGTGTGTCCATGAACTTGCAAATCTATACCAACTTCATAAAACAATGCATAATCCAAAGTAGCACTCACATAACGTAGAGTGCACCTCAGAGCATCCAAATGTGGCTTCTTGGGAACCTGCATAAACTGACTTTCAAGTGCAACAGTATAACTTAGATTAGGCCTTCCCACAATTTTCGTGTACATAGTAGCATTTTCCAAGGCTTCACCTGATGTAGTATCCAATTTCAAATTCTAAACTAATGGCATAGAAATTGGCTTACAATCAGCCATACCATACTTTTGCAGCATATTCAAGGCATATTGCCTTTGCAACATCCATATACCTGTTTCTGTATGTATAAACTCAATGCCCAAGAATTAGCGCAACACTTTAAGACCTTTCATGTCAAATTCTTGCATAAGAAGTTTCTTTACCTCTTTAGTGCTTTCTTCATTATCACCACCTACAATCAAATCATCAACATAGATAGCCACAATTGTGATGCCATCGTCACTCTTCCTTGCATATAGAGAATGATTTGCATCACACATAGAAAACCCAATGGTGGTTAAGTAATCAACAATTCTTGCATGCCATGCAGGCGGTGCTTGCTTCAACCCATATAAAGCCTTTTGCAACCTGCAAACATATTTTGGATGCTTTGAATCTTCATATCCTTGTGGCTAGTCCATGTATACTTCTTCCTGTAACTCACCATGTACAAAAGCATTCTTCACATCCATATCATGCAAAGTCCATCCTCTTGTTGTAGCTAATGCAACAAGTGTTCTGATAGTAGACATTTTAGGTATAGGGCTGAATGTTTCCTCATAATCAATGCCATAAGTTTGTGCATATCCTTTTGCTATCAACCGTGCTTTGTACCTGCTTACTACCATCAACATTGTGCTTTACCTTGTAAACCCACTTACAGCCTATGGATTTCTTTCCTTGTGGCAATGGAACCAGCTTCCATGTATCATTTCCATAAAGTGCAGCCATCTCCTCATCCATAGCTTTTTCCCAATCTGTAACTCCAATTGCATCTTGAAAGCAAGAAGGTTCAGCATCTTGTATTACCTTTGTCATGTAGGCACAATGACAAGCCATGTAACTATCATATGTCAATCGTTGCACTGAATTACGCATCCTCCCAGATCTTCTTGGTCCTAGGTCACTTCTCCTTGTATCATATGCATGTGCCTTTCTTACTCTTGGAGTCTTCACAGAGGGCAATCCAAGTTCCTCATCAAGACTCTTTTCTGAACCACTTGAATCTCCATCAACATCTTCAAAAAAAGCACGTGTTTTATGACTTGCACAAAAGCTTTTCTTTACCTTTCTTGGATGTATTTGATGAATTTGCTGGAATGAAATTTCCACGCAATCTTCCACTCCATGGATTTGAGTTGGAACTATTGCTTCGTGATGCATCTGGTCCACTCAAAACTTGAGATTCTGCACTTGATTTTTCAGCATTTCTTTTGTCATTTGGTTCAAGATTCATTCCTTCTTTGGCATTTGCATAGAAGCTTGACATTTCATCAAATACCACATCTCTACTTACCTTTACCTTTCGTGTGAGTGGATTATAACATTTATATCCCTTTTTCTCAAGGGAGTATCCAATGAAGACACACTTTTTTGCTTTTGGATCAAGCTTCATCCTCAATTCTTCTAGGACATGTACATGTGATAAGTTTGGCTTTTTACCTCTAAACTTCTCTTCAAGTGTAACTTGATGTACAACAGTAGTCAGAGTTCTGTTCATGATGTATACAGCAGTATGCACAGCTTCTACCTAATAACAATGAGGCATATTCTTCTCAGCCATCAAGGCTCTTGCTATTTCTGCAATATGTCTATTTTTGCATTCAACAATGCCATTCTGTTGTGGTGTGTACCTGCATGAAAATTGACACCGAATTCCATGATTTTTTAGAAAACTGCTGAACTCATTTGACATATATTCACCTCCTCCATCAGATCTTAATATATGAATGTACTTCTCTGTCTGCTTTTCCACCATAGCTTTAAAATTCTGGAAGTGGGTGAATACCTCGCTCTTCTCTTTCATGAAATATACCCATACTTTGCGTGTATGGTCATCAATGAAAGTAACATAAAACTTGCAACTGCCCATAGATATGGTCTTTCCTGGACCCCAAACATCTATATGTACTACTTCTAGTACATTCTCACTAACATGCTTGTCATGTGGAAATGATGCTCTTGACTGTTTACCAAATTGACATGCTGCACATACCTTTTGCATTTTTGCAACTTTGAAATTTGGTAGTCCATGGACAATCTCCTTTGATTGCATCAATTTCAGCCTTTGCAAGTTTGCATGTCCAATCTGTTTGTGCCACATCTCTATATTTGCAATAACTTTTGCACCTTTTGTAAACATGGCTGCATTCATTTTGGGAATCTTCACATTTAAGGTGAGCATCCTACCCACTTTGTTTCCTTTGGGAACCAATCATCCATCCTGCTTGTACTCTTCTACATATAATCCATCAACATTGAACCTGACTTGTAATCCATGGTCAACCATTTGTCCAATAGAAACCAGATTCTTTGTTATATTTGGAACATGCAGCACATCAACAAGATGTTTTACCTTTCCATCCTCCATCGATAGTGCTATGTTTCCTGTATGCTCAATCGGATGTGATGTGTCATCACCCGTTTCAACATATCTAGGAACTGACAATTTTTGCAAAGTACTAAACCATTCTGCATAACTGGTCATGTGATTTGAGGCACCTGAATCAACATACCACACATTATCATTTGATTTTGAAATACCAGTAGACATCGTATTCATCATGTGATGTTGAACCATGAACAACTTCTCAGAATCATCTGCACTTGTGGATGCATAGTTATTCTGCTGCCTTCTATTATTTTGATTATTCAACCTACAATCACATTCAAAGTGTCCAGGTTTACCACAATTCCAGCATCCTTTACTATCATTACTTGAATCATTTCTTTGGAAATTTCCATGACCTCTTTGGCTCCCCCTGCCTCGAAATTGTCCTCTTCCTCTTGCATGATTCTGTTCTTGACCTTGGTCTTGGTTACTGTTTCCTCTTCCACTTCCGAAACCTCTACCGCTGCCTCTTCCTCTGCGAGAGTAGAGTACCTGCCTAGAACTCGGTTTTCCTTGGGAGTTTGAATCCTCACCAAGATTCTTTTCTTCAATAATCAGCATGGATACCAAATCAGCAAAAGAATATTTTCTCTGGTCTGCATAGAAGTTCTAAACTGCTTATATGCAGCTCCTAAACCATGAAGGCACACTTCCACCTTATCATCATCATCATCTAAATTCATGCCAATAGATGCAAGTGACTCACATATGCTTTTGATTTTTAGAGTATAGTCACTTACCGACATGCTCTTTTTCTCCAATGTATGCAACTCATTCTTGAGTTGCAATCTTTGTGCCTTTGTATTGTCTCATTCAAAGTGACCAAATTGTTCCAAGCCTCTTTCGGAGTCTTGGCATCTTGTATGTGTCCAATCATGCTATCCTATATGCAACTGATAGCCAGTACATTACCTTTCGTGCTCCTTGGTTCCATTCCTCATATGCTCTCAACTCATCCGCAGTTCGATTCCTTTCTGGTAACTATGGAGCATTTTCATTCTCTCCTTCGATGTACTTCCAGTAGCCTTTTCCCATCAGGAAATTTTTCATTCTGAATCTCCAAGCATGGAAGTTGTTCTTGTCTAGCTTATCGCTCATAAGCTGACTCATTCCATCTGTGTTTGCCATTTTTGCAACAATTCACAACACTACAAAACACTACATGCTCTTGGTTAGAAGCTTGAGGATCCTACTACATGCTCTTGGCAAGCTCATTTATAATCCATGTGAGTTTACCCATTTCATGGTCTACTCACTTTGATTCTCTCACACTCTTTCATTTTATGAGTACACTCTTCTTTTCATTTTGCTTCCATGTGTACTCTGCATGGCATGAGAGCACTAGATGGAGGTCTTGATGGATTTTTTAGTGCTCTTTTTGGTGGTGCTGGTGGCGCTTGAGCTTTGTGGCATTGCTCTCCACCCATTAGGAGAAGCATTTTTCCATCATTCTTATGCTCTTTGGGTTACTCACTCTACCCATTTGCCCACCCTCCCACCCTTCTATTTCATCATTTTCCCAAATTTTTCATCCATTCTTCCCACCCTCCCAACCTTTTTCAAGAAATCTTGTGATTTTTTTTTCATTTGGAAAGATGGCATTTTCATGAAGATACTCGTTGATTTTATCCTATTGAAGTGTTTATCAATATGTGTTACTTTCATTTTAGTAGCGTTTCAATGTCCCTCTCATTTTTGTAGAGTGCTTCTAAGCACTCCTTGATGCTTGGTGTTTTGGCCTTTCCACTTGGTTGCTAAAGCAAGAGAACAATATTAATCGTATCTCACTATGACTCAAGTCTCAGTGTGAACCAATCTCATTTTGTGTTTTCTTTAGTTGTAATGCGATCTCTTGCAGTGTGCTTAGAGAGGATGTGTTCCAATCTTGATTTACTATATCTAGATTATGCCATGTTTCCATTCTCCAATGCAATTTTGATCCCACCCATCTACACTTTAGAGGAGGAAATAATCTTTTCTAAGAACAACTCAGAGGCAAGTACTTTTCACCAACTACAAAGATCTCACAGGCTCATTGAAAAGCGGTAACGAGAGCAAAGTCACTATGTAAATTATGCACTTATGCATCAGATTGAGCACATTCAAGAGCATTCCGATTACAAAGAAGCTCAAGAAAAACTTGAGTGGGAAGAAGCTATGCAAGCAGAGATGGATGCAATTGACAAGAACAACATGGACACTTGTTCTGAAGGCTTCAAATCATCGTCAGTGGAGTTAAGTGGCTATACAAAGTGAAGTACAAATCACATAGTATATTAGACAAGTATAAAGCAAGGCTTGTAGCTAAGGGATATAAGCAAAAGCACGGCATTGATTATGAAGAAATCTTTGCCCCTACTACAAGGTTCACAACTATAAGAATCATTATTGCACTAAGTGCACACTTCAAATGGCCCCTTTACCAACTCGACGTCAAAAGTGCTTTCCTTAATGCCGATATTCAAGAATAATATATGTTGAAAAATCTGAAGGTTTCAGGATCAAAGGAAGGAAGATCAAGTCTACAAGCTTCACAAAGCACTTTATGAACTTAAGCAAGCTCCAAAGGCCTGGTATGAAAAGATCCACAAGTTCTTTGAAAGGATTCCAATGAAGCACTATCGATGCTAACTTATACATCTATCAGAAAGAGTCCTTAGTTGCAATAATCATCCTCTATGTAGATGACTTGATCTTGAGAGGTTCATATGGTGAAGGCATCCAATTCATCATCACACAACTTCACCTTGAGTAATCTATTACATATCTTGGGCTTCTTCAAAACTTCTTAGGTACGGAAGTTTTGCAAACAAAAGAAGCCATATTCCTCTCACAAAAGAAGTACTGCTTTGATCTTCTTTCCAGATATAACATGGACCAGTGTCGCTCAGTATCCACACAAATTGACCGGAACATCAAGATCACCCTAGCGGATTCATCATCACTTGTGGATGTGCAAACTTATTGACAACTTGTTGGCTCCTTACTTTACCTAGCCAACACTAGACCAGATATTGTCGCAGTTGAGATACTCAAATAGTTTGCACATTAGCCTCGTAAGACACATTGGAATGCTGCTCAAAGACTGCTTTGATACCTTGTCCTCATCAGCATCATGGCCTTTGGTACATAGTGGGCATCGAACTCGTTGGATATTCACATTCAGATTCAGATAGTGATCTTGATTCTTCATGATCTACTTATGGGTACATATTATTGCTTGGCTCAGGACCTATCTCTTGGGAAAGTAAGTAGCTGCCTATAGTTTCTCTATCATCCACAAGGTCAAGTACCAAGCAACCAGATTTGTAGCATGTGAGGCCATCTGGCTTTGAAGATTATTATCTAAAATTGGTGTTTTGCAGGTTACTCTGACATGCATTCACATGGACAGCTTGTCAGTCTTGACGATCACCAAGAATCTAGTGTTCCATGCTAGGATGAAGCACATCGAGATCTAGTACCATTTCATCTGTGAGAAGCTGCTCTCTCAGGAGATTACTCTGGAGCAGTGTATCCCTCAAGAGAACTCAGTGGACATGTTCACAAAGGATCTACCTCTAGTTCCGATTCATTGCTTGGTGGACCTCTACAACATTCAACCGCTACAAAATGGAGCTCTAGAGGGGGTGTTGAAGACATGATTGCTCCTACATTATTTCTGTTTGTATCTGCATGAGTGCATCTCCATTTTGTATCGAAGAGGCATTCCATTCCTAGATTATTTCCATTTTATATTGTATCTCTTTTTGTATTTGGGTACCTTGCAATTTGCTTCTGGAATTATCCCACATTTGATGTACTTTGGAGATCCCCTCCCAAACCTATGTAAGGAGGGCCTCTCCTCCCATTTGTACTTGCTTAGAAGCTTGAGGAACCTACTCCATGCTCTTGGCAAGCTCATTTCTAATTTATGTGAGTTTACCCATTTCATGGTCTACTCACTTTGGGTCTCTCACACTGTTTCGATTTGTGAGTACACTTTTCTTTTCATTTTGGTTCTGCGTGTGTACTCTCTACATGGAGTGCCTCATCACATTCAAAAACAAATTGCTCAAAGAAATAATATGTCATCTCTCTTGCTCATGTAAAAGTGATAGGTTGGCGCAAGCATCCATATGGTCAAACATGTCATTCTGTAAGTCATGTATGTGGCCATGCAATTGATACAGTTGGCCTACCATGGACTGATTCCTATGCCCAAAATAATCAGCCTTGCAGACAATCATTTCCTATGCATGCACAAGGAATGACTTGATACCCACAAGTTCATGGAGTGCAAAATTATGATTGATGCCAAAGGACCAATGCATATCAACTCGCTTTGAAAGGGTAGGGTATCAACCCATAGATGATCCCAGAGGCATTACCGATGTTTGTGTAGACGGTGAAGGGAGTTGGTGTTGTTATGTTTACAAACTTGCAACATAAAAGTACACAACAAAAAATGATAAGGCCTCCCAAGATCTTCAAAAGATCAAAAAAATATTTCCAAACTTCAGAAATCAAACTTTCCTCCAAACTTTCAAGAAAATAGAAATAGGTGAGTGTAGCAAAATAACCAACAGAAACTCTTTGGGCATAATTTCTCAAAACTAATCATACATTCTGAAAGTAGAGTCTGATTAGCATGCTCTAGAAACAAAAAACTTCAAAAAAGATGGATTATACTCCCAAACAAATAGTTGAAGTCAAGGTATGTAGAGGCCTACAACAACAAGGTATGACTAACTATCCGAATTGAAAACTAATCTACAACAGCAAGAAAACTCAAAGTCCTATGAACAATTTTGATATATATAGAAATTATGAGAGCTAAAGAAACTCGTCCAAATGAAATAACTCAAAAAGACTTCATAACGAGTGAGATATGAAAGTTTGAAGAGAGGTATGTCTCTAATGAGACACCGGATAGACACAAAAAAGAAGATATGCAAAAATGCCTACTTGCGTGGGGTTTTCTCATTAAAATTGTATAAAAACTAATCCATTTATATAGTACAAGTTGTAAGCTTCGCAACGCAACAACAATCACTCAATTTGGCCACCTACACTAAGAGAAACTTTCTTTTTATTGAGAGGTTGTCAACAGAAGCGCCTCTAGGTGAATACCTCAAAGGAGAATAAGTGGATGAAGAAGGAGTGGAGGGATGCTCGTTGGTGCGAGCAGGGCATGGGTGGGACACATCCACAGTAGGGTCAGGGTGCATGACATGAGATACAAGAGAAAATTGTGGATTAGGAGAAAGGTGGCATAGCCATGATATCCACAAGAGGTGGGAAAGGAGGGCAAGTATTGGCTTCCACCATATCAAGGCCAAGAAAGAAATTGGAACCAGCACCATCGTTGATTGGAGGAGGGGGTGTTGTGGATTCCTACAAGGAGTCATCGATAGAAATTGGTTGGCGAGGATGCTTGCAGGCATAGTGAAAGAGGATGCCAACACTTTTATGTTCTTTGTTAGAAGGTGGAAGATGTGGGAGAGGGGGAAGAGGAGCGCCCATGTTGGACAACTGCAAGACCAAGCGAACTCGACACTGAATGGGGAATTCTGCAAAGAAAAGGATGGTGAAGATGTATGGAAGACGAGAGCATGTAGGGACATTCTTTGTTAATTCTTTGATAATTGACTTACATTCTTTATGAATTTTTGAAACAAATAGGGCTTCAATGGAAGATAAATAAGAATAGAACTGGTGGGAAAAAGCAAATGGCTTGTGCTGGAGGTTGAGGGAAATGGCGAGGAACCAAAGAATAAAGTACTCATACTCGTGATGGGTGGAGATCACATACTCATTAGAAATCTATTTTTGGAGAGCCATTGTCACATGGAGCACACCATTAATGGAGACCTGTTAGATGATGTTGGATTTTGTGCTACTGGCAATAGCACAGGCAATTGGAAGAGCATCAAGATGAGGCACAACATAATCCCATTGTAGCAAGGGGAACTAATGCAGATGCTGCCTAGTGAGAAAGAAGGACATCGCATCATCCATTGCTACACTCAGAGGTGTGGAATACTATGTGTAAAATATTCACGAACATAAGGATGAGTACAAAAAAACAAGTAGGTTAAGTAGAAGCAACAGTAGGGGATGGGAAATTATGAACCAATGTAGAGGGACAAGTATGAAGCATGCGTTCATGGGTGATGACATTAAATGAATTGTAACCATGTGGCTTTAGGGATTTGAATAACCATGATAAGGCCATAATTTAGACCCATTGACCAAAAGCCATAATGGTTCTCTGGTCAAAGTTTCCAACCAAAATGTGGTTGGACACAACCATGCCAAAATCCAGTATGGTCCAAACCACCAAACTTTAAATTTATTGGTTTCTCTATCAGCTTTTGAATTATAGAAAAAAAATCTATTGTGTTTCAACAAACACCAAAGTTTTAAGAAAACAATCATGAATACGGGCTTGTCGAATCTATAGTTCTTATCAAAAATCTTTAAAAATGTTTTTCACCTAGCGCATGGAGATAATCCATGCGTGAGTAGAGTGACTCGACAAGGAGTAATTTATGTTCAATGGTGACATGTAAACTAGGAACAACAACTTCCATAGATGCAATAGCCTCCAATCCATAGGCTAACTTAAAAAGAGTGAAACAACTAGCAACTTTACATGTGGTTCGGTAGACCCATAAAACAACGAGAAGTCATTAATCCTACCAGAGACAATCATAGGTTAACTTCTTTAGCATGTTTAGTAGAGTTTTTCCATAAAACAATGGGAAGTAATTGATCCCACCATTATAGACACTCATAGGTTAACTTATTTAGCATGCTTAGTAGAGTTTTTCTTGTGCAGGATGCTAATAGGGGATATTGAATTTATGGAGAATATGAAAATCATTTGTAAGAATAGGGCCAATCCATTAGCAAGATGCTAATAGGGGATACTGAATTTATGGAGAATATGAAAATCATTTGTAAGAGCAGTAATCAAGTAATTCGCAACATGAGTATCGTGATCAAAAACAATTTCCATTTGAAAATTAAAGCGTAGAAAAACCTCATGAGTGAGGCAACATGAGACCACCATAGTCATGGCAGTTTTCACCACCCATGCATCAGCCCAGCGAGTAGCATAAACAATGTAGGTTAAAATATAACTATTATTAGTGGATGTGACCACTGGAGTAATTAGGCCAATGAAATCGAGGCCCTATTTTTGGAAGGTTTATAATAGCATGACTGGTTGTAAAGACAAACATGTATGCAAAAGAGGTCGACCAATGCATTGATAGAGGTCACAAGCTTGAACGTACAGACAGGTATCATGTTGCATTATAGGCCACCACAATCCGCTCTAGAGTAGCTTTTTTAAGGTCATCCTAGTCAAAAAGTGTTTGCCCATTGGATGAGTGTGTGAAAGAACAATAATTGAGGAAACTTCATGAGTGAGCACACACCAAAGCCATGCACTAGACCGATCGTGGTGATAAATTTGGTCAACGATGAGCCAAAAATGCCTATAAAGGGCAAGTTTTGAGCCTATCGTGAGGGAGTAATTGATCCATTGGGCAGCCCATATTCAAAAAGGTAAGCAAAGTGTCATATTAATAAGTAGATAAATGTCACAAAATGAGCAAATGGTTGGGTCGATATGTGTAGATAGCGGGAGAAGAGTCATCGACACCAATAGGAGCTTCATCGAAGTCCAAACGAGACAAAAAATCTACCACTACGTGAGAGGAACTAGAGTGATGAATCACGTCATACTTGAATTCTTGAAGTAATAAGACCCATCAAGCTAGGCTTCCCCCCAAATTCTACTAGCACACGAAGTAGGTAAGGGCTTAATGATCCACGTGAAAAGTGAATTTCTTGCCTAAGAGGTAATGATAAAATTTCTTAATACAATAGGCACAATAGACCAGAAGATAACATTTGTCATATGCTTGCATGAGAACACTACCAATAGCAATATCAGAGGCATATACAAAAACATTGAAGGATTTATCCCACTTAGGTGCTTGCAGAAACAGTGATTGAGTTAAAAGGGTTTTAAGACATGTAATGTTTGTCTAGCAATCATCCATCCACTGGAAGTCTCAGGCAGCCACAACAGTTAACTGTGTAAGGGGAATAGTGAGGTGTGCTAGCCAGTGTAGATATCAGCCATGCCATTGAATTTGTCCCAAAAATTGAGGGACTTCTTTTGATCATTTCGAGCATCAAGAACGATCTTAACCTTATCAAGATCGACTTGAATGCCTTATCGGGAAATGATATGACCGAGCAATTTGCTATAGGAAACAACAAAAATAGACTTAGTCAAGTTTAAGCACAAGTGATATTCATGACATTTGAGTAAAAAAAGTTGAAGATGGTGCAAGTGCTTGATTTATTGCTCGTAACCAAAAAATAGTCAAGGAAAACTCTCATAAAATTGGTAAGATATGGGGAAAAAATCTCTTGTATGCATCACTGGAAGGTACTAGCTGCATTATGTAGACCAAACCACATGATAGTGCATGCATAAACACCCCATTGGTAATGGAAGTTGTCTTGGGAATATCATGCTCAGACATTTTAACTTGGTTATAACTTCTATAGCCATCTAAAGACAAGTAGGTTTCTCTCCTAGTGACTTTATCAAGCATCTATCTAGAAACAGCAAAGGGAATGAATCAAGGGTTGATATAGCACTCAATTACTGAAAGTCCACCCAAATTTATAGCTATTGGTTTTTCTTGGGGACTATCACAATTGGAAAAATCCATTCTGCATGTTCAATTGGTATTATAAAACCAACCTATTCTCATGAAAGGTCTCAACTAACCTGATCAACTCCAACTGTCAATGTTCCAAAAGATGATGCACACAGGGTGCTTCAAGCAAACTCAAGTGATATGTGTTTATGTTAAGTTGGCAAGAGAGTTGCACTTGGAAATACAATATTAGAGATCAAACTTTTATTCTCATCAATTGAACTTGAAAACCGAATAGAAAAAACTACTTATCAAGTTTATCAATTATGATCATCACAAGCATTGGTCAATCTTAGGAAGGTATCTTTATCATTCATGATGAGATGTCAAATTTGGGGCATTCGCATCATTATTTGGGCATTTAATTTACACAAGTTGATGGGTTTGTGTCAAACAAAAATATACTGACACATTATTGTAGCATTTTGGCCTTGAAGCCTGCAAACATGTTTCCACTCCTGTGGAGATAGGTTTATGATTGAGTCTTCATGATGTTGGAGATGCATTTGATGTTGTTCTCTATCAGCAGACTATTGGATGCTTGATTTACTTATGCATTACTTGATCAAATATTCAGTTTGTTGTCTTATAGATGAGTAGTTTTATGCATTGTCCAAGTGTCAAGCATTTGTAGGCAGTTAAGCACAACTTTTGCTACTTAAGTTGTACCCAGCTACTTGGATTGTTTTATCCCAAGGGGGGATCACTACCACCAGATTTACATGCTTTTTTTGACTTTGACTAGGTTGGTTGCTATGACACTTGTGTGTCCACCAATGGTTTTTGCTTCATGCTTGGTAGCTCATGTATATTTTGGTTGAGAAAGAAGCAGCCTACTATGGACACTTCTAGTTGTGAGGTTGAGTATAGGTTAGCTTTCATAGCCAGTGTTGAGTGTGTGTGGCTCAGATGCCATATGGTTGATTTAGGTATTGGTCAATCTTATGCCACCACCATCTTCATTGAAGGTTAGAGCACATTGCCAGTTGCGAGGAACCCTATGTTCCATGCTCCTACTAAGAATATTGAGGTGCACTATCATTATGTTAGGAAAGGTTCTCTGTTGGAGAGATCAATTCGGCATATATGCCCACACAGGAGAACATTGTAGAACCTTTCACAAAGGCTCTAGCTAGGGAGAAGTTTGAAGCTTTCTGCAAAGCTTTGGGCTTACTTCCTTTTGTGGATTGATTCCACATAGCTTGGCACTTCCTTATACATGAGTGCCAGCTCCTTGTTCACCGCATCACTCCCAATGGGGATTTGTTGATATATTTAGGTAATGATGTGTGTGAACACTCTAGGACTGTTGGGGCACTTTTTTCCCTCTTTAGGAGGTTTTTTTCCCCGGCTTGTATATATGCATATAACCCTAACAGTTCACTTATCTTTGTATATTCTAGTGGTAATACATTTAGTATTGTGTGTTGTGCTCTAAGTTTCTTGTTCTTCCTTGTGTTGTTCATGTGCTTCTGTAGACCTCAAACTCCAACACATCGTACCCCACGATCTAAACCATGTATGTCTAGGGATCCATGATGTAAACCATGTATGTCTAAGGATCCCATATGTCCCTAGATCCCCACAAATCCACTTAGATCCCAACTTTCCAAGTATATTCTTGGGATTTCATATATATCAAGATCTGAGGGATGCCATATATCCAACACACCACGGATCCCATATGTCCATGGAACTAAAACCAAGGGATGACATATGTCCCACACTTGGATGCCATATGTCCAAGTTATGTATAAGGATCCCATATGTCTTTAGATCCTAAAACCCAACAAAATAAGTGATCCCATATGTCACTACTTCCCCAAATTAAAAAAAAGGGTCATCACATGGAGAGGGGATGTTGAGACTTTCATGCTCCATCCCTTTTCCCAAGCCTACATTCATTCTCATGCAAGTCCATTTATCTCACATGAAAGGGAATTCTCCCAATATCCATATAAGCAAGCCCTCATTTCATCTCTTCTCATTCACTCAAGTACTCTCATGAGGCTTTCACCTTGAGGTTCAAGCTCCATGCTTGCCATGTAAGTTTTTCACTTCATATTCAAGTTCATCTATATTTCATTCTATCATTATGGTCGTTTTAGTTTATTTTGATCCATCATGGCTTTTTTAGCTTTTATGTTATCTTGGGCCATGTTTTCCAACAATAAGTCCCTAGACAAATGCAAAGAAGCACCAAAAGCACGGATATCATGTGAAAACTTACCATTTTTGACAAGAACTCTCCTTGGCAATGGCACCAAAAATGTAATGCTCTCGTCATCGTAGTCCAAGAGTGCCCATGATAAGAAGAATGTGGCATCCATAGAGTGATGATTTACTGGGTATGAAACCTACATGCAATGATATAGAGACACACACACCTACAACATGATCAAGGCAAGTATGCACATGGGCTCATGCATACATGCATGCACACACACTCACGAGTAGAAAAAAGATAGGATGCTCAAGGAAGTTCACCATATTGAAAAACTCTAGCACAAAAGTTCAGGAGAGCTTTCAACTCTCTATGCCCACTCCAAACAAGTAACCCTAACAAATGATAGATGTTTCACTTATATATAGGCTTTTTAAGAGATCGCTCCACACTATATGGTCTAGCCTAGTGTTAAAAATAGTGCCCAAAAGCCATTTGGAGGTCAAAACAATGTCAAAAAATATAACATTTGTTGTGGCTATTCTACTCATGCCCATGAAGCTTGACTACTACTTAGCTTTTACATTATGGTCCTGATTGCTGCTAAAAATAGGATTCTATATAAAAAATTGGCATTTTTACATGTATTTTAAGTAAAAAATGAGAAAAAACATAATCTTACAAGGGATTTGAGATAGTAAAATTAGTAGAATATTTCCCCCTTCACTTCCATGCTTGTGCTTCCCTTTCACCGCATTCTTCATCCTTTGACTAAGCTTTGACCGCTTTGACTTGGTGATATTTAGCCCAACTTCTAAGCTTCCTCTATCAACCTCTAATGTTAGACTAAACATGATAAGAAGCTTGTCTTCAATAAGAAAGCCTTTGTCTTTCATATCTTCTCCCACATTGCATGTTGTTTATTGTGTAGTTAACTCTTTAGCTCCATTTCTTAAAAACTATGTTTGGGACAGGTGATTGAACTTTCCTTCCTTTGTTCACTCTTTAATCTCTTCTTTATGCTCTATGCTACTCATTTAATGATGTGATACACACATATGCCCCAAAAAGTGGTTTTGAGTTTTATAACTTGTCTCGTAATGCTTGAAATAGGTTTCTCTTCTCGATTTTTCTTTTGTATACACATCTCCGGTGTCACCTTTTATTAGCATTGCATTCAGTGTTGAGATCTACTATTGATATTTTTCTTGTTTTGATTTTGAACTCTAAAATCTTTTTAATTTTCATTTTCTTTCTTGATTTGACACTGCAAACCAACTATTTTTACCTATAATTATTCATGTAATGTACCATTTTCCTTAGAAGATGCTAGTTCTTGAATTGGTGTATTGATCAAATTTTTGTTTTGCTAATGTTCATGATGGATAGATGAGTACCATGATGTCCCCAAGTACAATGCCCCATATTTAGAGCAATTGTGCAATCTAAGGGAATCAAAAGTATTTTACTTGCATGGCAATGGCAATCTTGATGCCTCAAGATACGATACTCTTGAGAAATTGCAATGGCCTAACATGATCATAATGTCCCCAAATTTGGATCTAGACAATCACAATGTCGTATGTTGCGAATTGGGCAATCGTGATGCCTCCTTTCCAATCATGATTCTTCTCACCATGGTGGACATGGCCTATGAGCCTTTGTAATGTCTCTTGTGCATGGAGTTGATTCTGTTAGTCTGGGATGGTTTCCTTTGTGCACCTTTTATCTAGTGGGAAAAATACAAAAATTACCCATGATTTCCCTACAAACAAATTCTTGAAATCTTATGAAACATGTATCTCACAACACACATGACCATTTCATATATTCATATATCATAATATTTCTCTTACCGAGTATTCATTATTATATGGTGATGCAACACTCATGCAGGAAGATATAATAATTCAACATTTTATGGTTATGCAACACTTGTGTGTGAAGATATGATAGATTACAGATTTACCTTGTTTCACTCACAAACAATCACACATACTGACACTCTTACCAAGAATCTCACTTTTGATAATCCTACACATCCAAAGTCTTACTCAACTTGAAGTAGAGTGCTTGGGCATGTATGGGGGATAGAAAGAACTTGTCCGTTCATTCTGATTCTGTAGAATTACTCAGAAAAACAAGTTCTTTCTATCCTAAAGTGGATATATGAAACAATCCCAAGACTCATCCAACACAAAGTAGATTTCTTGGGCATCTATGGGGAATAGAAATAACCTTTTTATTCCCAAAGAATCTCTCACAAGAAAGAGTCTTATTTATCCTTGAATGGATCTATGATGATATAAATTCCTACAACTAATAAACTGAAGATGAAAGATAGCGAAAGATGATTATGTGGAACTCTTTCTTATGGGTGAATTCAAGCTTCATACCTGAATCACTCAAAAACCCAATCGTGAGCACTCACATTTGGATCGATTCCTAATAGCAATGCCAAGGATACATGTAGAACCACAAGTTATTTCAATGTTTTCAGTATCAAGTGGTGTATTTAACATGATTGAATTATCAAAAAAAGGTAGAACCATCTAGATGCATGGAGGCACAACTCTGAAGATGGTTATGCATGCCTAAATGAGGAAAAAAACATGATTGCAAGCAAGAAACGTAGGTTGGATTGGTCTGAGGTGGTTTTCTCTTGACATGTCCACCAAAAAACCTTCATCTTGCTTATCTATGCATGGTAGGAATTTCTCCTACCATGCTATGCAAGGAGATTTTTCACAATTTGAGAGAAATCCCACTTGGCATAACCTGGAAGATTCACATCCATTGATTTTGATCAACATGGCAAAAACATTTCTCAATGAAACTCAGTGACAATGCTCTCCTAGGTTAGCAATCCCCTTGGGACCTTCCCCACATGCACATGCACTAGAATGAGGGAAATCAAGATCACAAAGAGAGTTACAAAGCTTTAACTAGATTACTTGTTAAAATGAAAGAACTCTCTTGAATGAGCGCTCTTTGTTATTTATACATGGGCAACTAACCCTTTCTAAACCCAAAATAAATCTCAATTTTAAAAACTAAGGGTTGCAATAACCAAAAATTTATCGAATCTATATATTAGGACTCCTAAGCTCAAGGACTCCTTGAATTAAACAGAATTTGGATTTCTACAAAAACTTATATATGTACAAGTGGGTTTAACCCTTCCGTATATACAAAGGTCAACTAAAAAAGGTTGTGGTTAATGGATTTAATGCTAAATCTTTAGTGTAGCTCCATAAATGTAGAACCATTTGTGAAGTTCACAAAATTATTGATTATTTACTCCAAAGAAACTGCAAATATTACCTTATCTACCATAAAGTGTTTGATTGCATCCTTATGCCCATGAAATACGTTCTTCAAAGAAAATCTAAGTATGCATGCACTCATGCGTCTTCATATATACTAAAATTACTTTCCAAGCATCTAATCTTGCTACTAATTTAAAACCACACATAAGACTTCCTTCCTCAAAGACTATATCTCTCTAGTTCTTTCGTGGCATATAATGCCATGTGGTTACAAAAGTTTGGACAACATCTTGTTGGGTGGAAATATGAGCAACCAAGGCATTTGAGGCAGCCCTTTGTATGTATCAAAGCCATACAACCCATTGCATAATGTACCAGACATCATGATAATATCACCATTGCTAAAATCATGAACCATACACTTATCATTAACAAAGTGTACATGAAGTCAAGCTTTGCCAATCAATGAAACTGAAATTAAGTTCTTCTTGATATCGGATTATACAATGCAATTTTCAAGAGAATCACGTCTCCATTTGCAGTCGTAAGCTGAATTTCTCCTACTCCAGTGATAGGATAAGAGGCACCCTTTGCACACACCTTATGTCCTCCTTTGGGTGCATCTTTCAAAGATGCCAAAAACCTTTTACATGAAGTTATGTGCTTTGAAGCACCATTATCAAAGAACCAATACGAATCAGCCTCAGTCACAACCATACATTTAGAATGCAATGATGCATCATAATGACATGTAATGACACATGCCCAAAAATCTTAAGCAATGTTTACTTCATTATTCTTTGCATTTGAAGAATTTTTAGCAATAAACATGTTGGTTTCCTTATTTTTTTCATTATGCTTAGCAAGCTTTCTAAACTCATCAATAGTATGACTAGCCATCCCGAAATATTTGCATCTCTTTTTCTTTTGCAAATCAGCATCATTAGAGGAATGAGTGGAAGAGTAAAGTTGAGGCTTCGGGTTTGATGAACCCAAAGCTGAACCATACTTACTTTTGTTGGATTTTGAGCTATCTGGAAGCACGCGAACAACACAAAGAAGAAGAAGGAGCTTGGAGCACAACACATAATACTGAATGTATTACCAAGAGAATGTACAAAGATTAGTAACCCATTAGGGTAATAGGCATATATACAAGTCAGGGGGAAAAACATCCTAAAGAGAGAAAAAATGCCCTGATGGTCTTAGTATGTTCACACACATCACTAGCTAAATATATCAACAAATCCCCCTTGGGAGTGATGCGGTGAACAAGGAGCTGACACTCATGTATAAGGAAGTACCAAGCTATGTGGAATCAATCCACAAAAGGAAGTAAGCCCAAAGCTTTGCAAAAAGCTTCAAACTTCTCCCTAGGTAGAGCCTTTGTGAAAAGGTCTACAATGTTTTCCTGTGTGTGCACATATGCGAAACTTATCTCTCCAACAGAGAACCTCTCATTGACATAATGATATTGCACCTCAATGTGCTTAGTGCAAGCATGGAACACAAGGTTACTCACAATTGCCAATCCACTCTGATTGTCAGTGAAGATGGTGGTGGCAAAAGATTGACCAACACCCAAATCAGCCATAAGGCATCCAAGCCACACACACTCAACAATCACTATGAAAGCTGCCTTAACTCAACCTCACAATTGGAAGTGGCCACAATAGGCTTCTTCTTGCTCAAACAAGATATACATGAGCTACCAAGCATGAAGCAAAAGCCACTGGTGGACACGTGAGTGTCATAGCAACCAACCCGATCAAAGTCAGAAAAAGCATGTAAATTTGGTGATAGTGATCTCCCTTGGGATAAAACAATCCAAGTAGCTGGGTACCACTCAAGTAGCGAAAGATGCGCTTAACCGCTTGCCAATGCTTGACACCTGGGCAATGCATAAACTTGCTCATGTGTGAGACAACAAAATGAATATCTGACCGAGTAATGCATAAGTAAATCAACATCAAATACATCTCTAGCATCATGAAGACTATACCGTAAACCTATCTCCATAGGAGTGTCAATAGGTTTACAATCTTCAAGGCGAAAACACTACAATAATGTGTCAATATATTTTGTTTGACACAAAGCTATTCTATCATCAACTTGCATAAATTGAATGCCCAAATAATGATGCAAATGCCCCAAATCTAACATCTCAAATGAGGCATGCAAATCAGCCTTGAAATCAGCAATATGCTTTTCATGAGGATCAGTGAGTAGCCTGTCATCAACATAGACAACGATGATCAGATGCACATCATTTGCATGCTTAACATATAAGGTGCTCTCAATCAGACTACTCTCAAAACCATGTGCAATCAGGTAGGCATGTATTTTTTCATACCAAGCACGTGGTGCTTGCTTCAAAGAATATAATGCCTTTTTCAACATGCACACTTGGTTTTCATGCCCTTTATTTACAAAGCCATGGCATACACTTCTTCATGCAAGTAAGCATTCAAAAATGCAATCTTAATGTTTGACTGATGTACATTCCAACCATGATGAGTTGTAAGTGCACAGATGCTACGAACAATAGTCATTCCCCATGTAGAAGCAAAGGTCTCATCAAAATCAATGCCTCTTTCCTAAGCATAACCCTTTGCAACAAGCCTAGCCCTATACATGTGAACTGCTCCATCAGGCTTACACTTCAACTTGTATACCCACTAAGTGCCAATGTATTTCTTGCCAGGAGGCAAGTCACATAAAGACCGAGTACCATTTTCATGGTACCATCATATTCTGATGCATACCAGCCATCCAATTTTTAGAATTTTATGCTTCACCAAACAAAATTGGCTCATTCTCATCAAAAAGACTCGAGGCAGCCATAGCATAGCAATCTGATGAAAAAGAAACACTATGAGAGCCTGAACAAGTATGATATGATAGAGGTGTACCTAATTTGCTATCACATAAAGTCTGGACCAACCATTTTGGCATAGTTTTTGCCTCCTCAATATCAACTCTCTCATCAACAAGTGCATCATGTAAATCTACAGCAAAAATGGAATGATTTGCATCATCACATGAAACATGTAAAGGCTGAGAAGTTGCCTCATTAGGATCAACACTAGATTGTCCACTTGTAAAAAGAGGCAACAAAGTGTCATAGATGACTTTAGAGCTAATTGATGTCTCCTTATTGCATGAAAGTAATGGTTGAATAGCATCTTCCACAAAAAGAACTTAGCTAACCAAAATGTGTTTACTCTGTGGATGATACAGATGATAGCCTTTGCTTTCATAATTGTACCCAACAAAAATACATTTCACTGCTTTATCATCCAAGTTCGTATGTTATTGTTCAGGACCCATGGCTTACGACCATGCCAAGCCTCATATGAAGTCATAGACTGCAATGCTTTAGTGGGACATCTATTAAGTACATATGTTGCACACATAACAGCCTCAAGCCAGAAACTATGTGGTAAAGCTTGACTCTTGGCCAGTCACCTAACCATCTCCATGAGGGACTTGTTCTTCCTTTCAACATTTCCATTCTATTTAGGTGTATATGGCACTGTCACTCATGTTTTATCCCACGTTCATCCAAAAATGCATCAGAATCAAAAGACATATATTCGCCCCTCGATCAAAATAGAGGGTGCCCATTTTACATGTTGACATATTTTCAGCTAGAACTAGAAACTATTTGATGCACATAAACGCTTCAGACTTTGCTTGCAATGGATATAACCATGCATGCTTGGAAAATTCATCGATAAAAGTCACGAAGTAAAGATATCTCCCAAAAGAATGTGTCTACATAGGACCATATGCATCACTATGAAAAAGCTACAATTTTTTAGTAGCTCGAACTGAACCATCTTTTGGCAAGGACGAATGCTACATTTTGCCCAAAATACAACCTTCACATACATGTTTACTAGGTGCCTAAAGTTTGGGCAAAGAGGACACCATTTCAAATTTCTGCAGGCATAGCAAACTAGCAAAATTCAGATGACCAAAGCATGCATGCCAAAGCTTTGCATATAACATGGCCTGAGAATCTTGAACTGCACATGTTGAATCATTCGTAGATTTTTCATAATCTATGAGCTTATACAGCCCACAATATAAAATGCCAGAAGCAATAATGATGTCACCATCTGATAGATCATGAATTGTACATCTGTCATCAACAAATTTCACGGCCAAGCCAATCTTGGCTAATGTCAAAACTGATAATATTTTTTTCTTGATCCTTGGGACAAATAAAGCACATGGCAATGTAAAAGAACTACCATCAACAGTAGTCAAAATGATCTTACCAACTCCCATAGCAGGATAAGAGGAGTTGTTGATGCATGTGATAGTATTCCCTATAGGGGTAGGCTCAAGTGAAGTGAAGAAATTGTGTTGCATGGTAATATGTTTGGTTGCCCCACTATCAAAGTACCAAACATTTGAGTCTATTGCAGACATACACTTTTCATGTGAAGATGGATATTAATCTAAACAGTAGTAACTGTCCATTCTTCATTCTACACAAGATTAGCAGACTCTGTTTTGGGTGTAAAGGCCTGTGCAACAACCATTCCAACCTCTTTCTTCTTTGCCTCTTTTGCAACAAGTTTTGGAGTACTCTTTATGACATAATCATTTCCTTTACAATATTTACAAAGCAATTTCTGCTTTTCTGTTTTCTTCTCATCTCTATCATCCTTCTTTGTGTTGGAGTTAGACGTCTGTAGAAGCATGCGAACAACACAAGGAAGGAGAAGAAGCTTGGAGCACAACACACAATACTGAATGTATTACTTCAGAATATACAAAGATAAGTAGCCCATTATGGCAATATGCATATATACAAGCCGGGGGAAAACACCTCCTAAAGAGGGAAAAAAGTGCCCCGGCGGTCCTAGTGTGTTCACACACATCACTACCTGAATATATCAACACTTTGATTGTGTAGAATTAGCAGATTTTTGCTTACTAGTAGAAGATCTCCATTTACCTTTGCCCTTCTAAGTAGCCAGGAAAGCTTGATTTGCAACATGCATAATGGACCTATTCTGTCTAGACTGATCTTCCTGCAATGGAACAGAGATTAACTCCTCAAATGTTAAGGCATTTGGATTGCCTTTCATCATCAATCAGAGAGTAGAAACAAAAATCTGATATGAATCTAGAAGACCATTCAGAACAATCTGCACAAGTGAACTGTCAGGCAAGACTTCATCAGCAGAAATCAGCTACTCCTTCAAATCTTTGATCTTTGTCAAAAAAAGTGTCCATGGAATCTCCTTCATTCATGCGCTCACTCTCCAACTATTTTTGGAGATAAGCAACATGAGCCTCATTCCTTGCCTAGTATAAAGTAGTTAGGGTATCCCAAGCATCCTTTGCTATTTTGCAAGAGCAAATATGGGGAATAATGGCACGTTCAATAGACAAGGCTATCAATGCATGTGTTTGAGCATCTCTACCATCCCATCAAAGTTTCTCTATAGTAGGTGCTGCAGGAATTGTAGCATGAATAGGAACCTGAAGAATATCACCATCTTCAATGCCATCTGCATCACCTTCAGCAAATGTGTTTATAGGTGAAATGCGACGTTTTTCAACACCCTATACAATATTCCATAGTCCTCTTGCAACCAATACATGACACATCATATAAGCCCATAATGGGTAATTGGTTCCATCCAACTTATCCTCAATAGCCAACATACGGAATACATCACTGCTTTCAGCCATGGCCACTCAATAAAATACCCTAATGCAAAAAAATGATTGTATCTCAAAAACTTGAATAGAACTACCTTGTTGAGTTTTGCTAAACATGTAACAGACTTTGAGATGCTTATACTGGTGAACCGAAACCTGTATATATCTTTGGCACGAAAAGATGAACTCACTTGCATAAGTGCTACGATAGTGCATTCGGAGGCCAAAACAAGCTCAAATCAAGATTTTGACACCACAAAGTGAAGATGTTTTTAACTCCTAATCACCCTGAGTATGCTCACCAAATTTCATGTGATTTTGAGACTGTGACCAAAGGGGTGTCAATGACTCCCTAGATGAAACCATGACCTTTCCTTATACCAATTGTTGGAGTTTGAGGTTTGCAGAAGCATGCCAACAACATAAGGAAGAAGAAGAAGCTTTGAGCACAACACACAATATTGAATGTATTACCAAGAGAATGTACAAAGATTAGTAACCCATTATGGTAATAGGCATATATACAAGCCGGGGAAAAAAACCTCCTAAAGAAGGAAAAAAATGCCCAGGTGGTCCTAGTGTGTTCACACATATCACTACCTAAATGTATCAATATATTTTCCCTTTTTGCAAGATAACAAGTGCTTGTGTTCCCTCAATAAAGCACTCCTCTTTGCTTTAGATTGCTCACCTTGCAAAAATAAAGATTTTGTTAATCCTTTATCAATGTAGACTCATTTTCAGCCATACATACATGCTCAAGTTACTTTCTCAAGTATGCAACAGATGATTCATTACATACGGCATACAAAGAAGCAAGAGTGTCCCATGCCTATCTTGATGTAGAACATGACTGAATGTGTGGAACTATCTGATGCTTCACAGAAAGCGCAATCAATGCATGAGCTTGAGCATCTTTTCCATCCCATCTAAGTTGCTCCTATGTAGATGGAGAAGGAGTAACCACTATACTAGAAGAAGAAGCTCCATGTGTGATAGCAGACTGTGAAGTAGAAGAACTTGTAGGTCTTCGATCTACATCTACCACTATGTTCCATAGTTGTTTTGCAACAAGAACATGTTTCATCATGTAAGGCCACATTGAATAGTTGGTCCAATCAAGCTTATCTTCAGCTTGAAGCATGGAAAACAAGTCATTGCTTCTTGCCATTTCACCAAAGAATAAGAATGTGATATGATATTTACTTCAATGAAATCTAAAATGAATATTGAAATCTCAACTCACAATACATCACCCTAATGGTGATTTCGACTACATGAATGGCTTTGAAATGGGGTAAAATTGTAGTGTAGCTAGTGCAAATGTTGTGGTTGCTGAGAATTGTTGTTCTATGCTCCAAAGTCGATTTGCATTGTTAAAAGTGTGTGCATGTCATCATGTGAAAAACCAAAACTTGAGAAAGATTTGAACCTAGTCTAATACCACTGTTGCATGTGTGTAGAAGTGCAAAAGACACACGAGAAGCACAGACAAGGAGCACAAATGCAACAAGACACACAGAGAAGAGAGATGCCTAGAATAACTCTATCTATTGATGATGAACAGAAGTGAAGTAAGAGATGAGTAATATCCCTAAGTACAAAGTACCACCACGTATGAGTAAATCATGTATGTGGTATCATGGGAAAGAAACCTCTAGCTAGCACTAGAGTGAAAAGTGCCCATGTATAAGGAAAAGGCTCACATCAAAGCTACTCGAGGAACACATAAGTCTAACACATCTCTCCAATAAAATGCAAATAAAACAAAAATACATAATCATTAAAAGGCATAAGCCTAATGGTGGGCAAGCCACTTTCTCTTCACTCCATAGCTTGCAAGAAATAAACATGTGCAAAGTATATTGTTGGGCACTAGATGCCCTCATGATGGTAGCTTTTCTTTTGTTGAAATTAATTTCTTCTTGCTTCAACACTTGCAAATTAAAGTTTGAAAGCACAAGAGAAAACTTGTGCATTCTTTTATTAAAAATTGTAAGTAAATGAAATCATGTGCGCAAAGATGCAATAATCAATGCATTGAATTCCTAAGTGATTCTAAATATGATCAAAAAGTGATAAACATCAAAATTGATCATGAATTTCATTTCAAAAGTAGCCCTCAATAGTCACTAGAAAAATAAAATTTTATGTGTACATAGGTTGTAGGTGTTATAATATGGCATATCATCACTCAAAAGATAGCTCTTGATGTGTGGAATTTAGTTCAAGTTAAATTTTTTGATTGTGCTGTATAAGCTCATAGACTATGAAAGATTTGTAAATGATTTGGCATGTGCAATAAATGATTCTCAGGCTATGTCAGATGCAAAGCTTTGGCATGCACCCTTTGGTCATCTGAATTTTGCTAGTTTGCTACGCTTGCAGAAATCTGAAATGGTGTCCTCTTTGCCCAAACTTGAGGCACCTGGAAAACATGTTTATGAAGCCTGTATTTTGGGCAAAATGCAGCATTCGTCCTTTCCAAAAGATGGTTCAGTTCGGGCTACTCAGAAATTGCAGCTTGTACATAGTGATGTCTGCCTATGCAGACACCTTCTTTTGGGAGTTATCTTTACTTCGTGACTTTCATCGATGATTTTTCCAGGCATGCATGGGTATATCCATTGAAAGAAAAGTTCAAAGTGCTCATGTGCTTCAAACAATTTTTCGTTTTGGCTGAAAATCTGTCAACATGTTAAATGGGCACCCTCCGTTCAGATCGAGGGGGGGAATATATGTCTTCTTATTTCAATGCATTTCTAGCTGAATGTGGGATAAAACACCAGTGTACAGTGCCGTATACACCTCAACAGAATGGAGTTATTGAACGAAAGAATAGGTCACTCATGGAGATGGCAAGGTGTATGGTGAAGAGTCAGGCTTTACCACATAGTTTCTGGCTTGAGGTTGTCATGTGTGCAGCATATGTACTGAAAAGGTGTCCCACTAAAGTGTTGTAGTCTATCACTCCATATGAGGCTTGTTATGACCGCAAGCCATCTGTTGCTGATCTGCAGTTTTTTGGTTGTTTGGCATATGCATTAGTTCCTGAACAACATCGCAGAAAATTGGATGATAAAGTAGTAAAATGTATTTTTGTTGGGTAGAGTTTTGAAAGTAAAGGCTATCGTCTGTATCATCCACAAACTAAATGCATTCTGGTTAGCCGTGATGTTGTTTTTGTGTAAGATGATATTCAACCATTGCTTTCATGTACTAAGGAGACATCTAATAGCTCCAAAGACATGTATGATACTTTGCTGCCTCTTTTTACATGTGGACAGTCTAGTGTTGGTCCCAATGAGGCAACTTCTCAGCCTTTGCATGTTTCATGTGATGATTTAGATAATTCCATTTTTGATGCATATGTACATGATGCACTCATTGATGAGAGAGCTGATATTGAGCACGCAAGAACTATGCCAAAATGGCTGGTGCAAACCTTGCATGACAGTAACTTAGATGCACCTCTGTCATATCGTACTCGATCAGGCTCTCATAGTGCATCTTTTGCATCAGATTGCTATGCTATGGCTGCATCTAGTCTCTGTGATGAGAATGAGCCTGTTTCGTTTGATGAAGCACAAAATTCAGAAAATTGGATGGCTGCTATGCAATCTGAATATGATGCAATAATGAAGAATGGTACTTGGTCTTTATGTGACTTGCCTCCTGGCAAGAAGGCCATTGGCACTAAGTGGGTATACAAGCTAAAGCGTAAACCTGATGGTACAATTGACAGGTATAAGTCTAGGCTTGTTGCAAAGGGTTATGCGCAAGAAAAACGCATTGATTTTGATGAGACCTTTGCACCTACATGCCGTATGACTACTGTTCGGAGCATTTGTGCACTCATAGCCCATCATGGTTGGAATGTACATCAATTGGACATTAAAACAGCATTTCTGAATGGTGACTTGCATGAAGAAGTGTATGTTTTTCATCCCCATGGCTTTGTGCAGAAAGGGCATGAAAAACAGGCGTGCAGGTTAAAGAAGGCATTATATGGTTTAAAGCAAGCACCACGTGCTTGGTATGAGAAGATAAATGCCTATCTGATTGCACATGGTTTTGAGAACAGTCCAACTAAAAGCACCTTATATGTTAAGCATGCTAATGATGTGCTTCTGATCATTGTTGTCTATGTTGACGACATGCTGCTTATTGGTCCTATTGAGAAGAATATTTGCTGATTTTAAGGCTGATTTGCATGCCTCATTTGAGATGTCTGATTTGGGGCATTTGCATCACTATTTGGGCATTCAGTTTATGCAAGTTGATGGTGGAATGGCTTTGTGTCAAACAAAATATATTGACACATTATTGCAACATTTTGGCCTTGAAGACTGTAAGCCTATTGCCACTCCTATGGAGATAGGTTTACTATTGAGTCTTCATGATGTTGGAGATGCATTTGATGTTGTTCTCTATCAGCAGACTGTTGGATGCTTGATTTACTTATGCATTACTCGGCCAGATATTAAGTTTGTTGTCTCACAGATGAGCAGGTTTATGCATTGCCCAGGAGTCAAGCATTGGCAGGTGGTTAAGTGCATCTTTCGCTACTTGAGTGGTATTCGGTTACTTGGGTTGTTTTATCCCAAGGGGAGATCACTACCGCTAGCTTATTGCATGTTTTTTCTGACTCTGATTGGGTTGGTTGCTATGACACTCATGTTTCCACTTGTGGCTTTTGCTTCATGCTTGGTAGCTCATGTATATCTTGGTTGAGCAAGAAGAAGCCTACTGTGGCCACTTCCAGTTGTGAGGATGAGTATAGGGCAGCTTTCACAGCTATTGTTGAGTGTGTGTGGCTCAAATGCCTTATGGCTGATTTGGGTGTTGGTCAGTCTTCTACCACCACCATCTTCACTGACAGTCAAAGCGCATTGGCAATTGCGAGGAACCCTGTGTTCCATGCTCACACAAAGCACATTGAGGTGCATTATCATTATGTCAGGAAGAGGTTCTCTACTGGGGAGATCAGCTTGGCATATGTGCCCACGCAGGAGAACATTGCAGACCTTTTCACGAAGGCTCTGCCTAGGGATAAGTTTGAAGCTTTCCACAAAGCTTTGGGCTTACTTCCTTTTGTGGAGTGATTTCCACATAGCTTGGCACTTCCTTATACATGAGTGTCAGCTACTTGTTCACCGCATCACTCCCAGGGGGGATTTGTTGATATATTTAGGTAGTGATGTGTGTGAACACTCTAGGACTGCCGAGGCACTTTTTTCCCTCTTTAGGAGGTTTTTTCCCCCCGGCTTGTATATACACCTATTGCCCTAATGGGCTACTTATCTTTGTGCATTCTCTAGTAATACATTTCAATATTGTGTGCTGTGCTCCAAGCTTCTTCTTCTTCCTTGTGCTATTCACGTGCTTCCGTAGACGTCTAACTCCAACATTCTCACCCATGCTATGTATCTTTGATCCTTAATCTGGTGCTTCCATTGGAAAGTTTGTTTTGAGAGATTTCCAATTACACATCTAAATTTGACCTACAGATTGGGCGATACACTCTAAACTTTGTTGGGCCAATTTTCAAAAGTGTTGCATGTGCCTTCCGTCCATGTTGCCCGAGCCTACTTCCTAAGCTCTCATACAATTTGTGGGAATTGAGCTCATGATCTACCAGCTAGGAGTATGGTGGGCTATCCGCTTGCCCAAAAAGACATGGTTGAGGATTTTTCCTAGTCCTCCCTCTTAGGGTGTGGTTCAACCATCCCTTGCCTCTTATTTCTTGAGTGTAACATGCATGAGTGCCAACTATTTTTTCACCACATCACTCCAAGGGGGGATTTGTTCATAAACTTTGATATGATATGCATGATCACATTTAGGATTTTCAGGGCACTTTCTGTTTGGTGTGTGTAGAAGTGCGAGAGACACACAAGAAGCACACACAAGGAGCACAAACGCAGCAAGACACACGGAGAAGATGATGGCTGGAATAGCTCTCTCTATTGATCGATGAACTGAACTGAAGTAAGAGTTGAATGATATCCCTAAGTACAAAGTACCATCACATATGAGAGTATCAAGTATGTGGTAACTGTTGGAACATCAATCTTACACTATGCTTGAGGTGGATTTGATCTACATCAAAGGCTATCGCGTCGAAAGAATATCCGTTGGAGAGTTCTTTTTCATATGCTTATTTATTGTATTTTTGGAGAATATTTTGTTGGCTCATTTACCGTTGCAAAAGCCTTGAGCTTTACACATGTAAAGGTACAAATATAGAGCCCAAATCCCACGAATTTTTGGTGGTTGCAGTTGCATTCAATCAAGCAAATCAAGTCACCTAAAAGTAGATCAATCAAGATCTTCACTTTTCCTAGATTGTAGGAAAGTGATTTGATTCCCTCCAACAACCATTCCCACCTTCATTTGAATTCAAATTCAAGTTGTAAAAGTCTTGGAACACTCCTAGAGGCTATATAAGGAGTTGAAATCACTTGTATTCTACATGGAAGCAATATACATACACTTGTGACCATCATTGTCTTGCTCCTTCAATTTTCTACATCATCTTCTTCGCTCATAGTAATCTTGTAGAGGCTGCTGCTCTCTCTCTCCAGAGCTTAACATTGTGTGCAAGAGGACTCATTGGAAAGGTATAAGTGTCTAGTTTATGCCTGTAAATTTTCAAAGCATTCGGTTCAGCAGATTTGGAGAAATCGGAGTTTTTCTGCCTCGGGGTCAATCTCTGCGTATTCCTGAAAAATAGGAAGTACCACCGGTGAATCTCGCATTCATTCCTATAGCATATTTTGCTTGTTCCTTATACTTTTGTGCATTCCATACACTAAACCCTATGTTTATCACTCCCATAAAAGGATTTTTTCTAATTGTACTCACGCTGGTCGCTATGGGCATTTGAAGTTCATTGTCTCTTCCATAGATAGTAAGTTTTTTTGAGCTAGTCGACCCGCGAACCTATCTGTTTTGTATCAACTCATTCTCCTTGATGCTCCAAGGTACATAGTGTATTTCTTTGCACTTATGGCATGCCTATAAGGTCTATTTGAGTCTCCATAAGCTCAAGGGCTGGTCTTGTGCCGGTTGGCTTGACCAAACTTCATCGCTTCGAAACGCACTTTTCTACCTTTGACAAGCTTCTCCAAGTTTCTTTCATTGGTATCAGAGCTAGATCAAGATGGGTGACGGCTTTCCCTCAATGATCGAGAAGCTTGATCGACACAACTACGCGGCTTGGCAAATCAGAATGGAGGCCTATTTGCAAGGTAGAAATCTTTATGGAATTGTAGCAGGTGATGAAGCTATGCCTATTCCAAGATCCATAGGAGGACCTACACAAGAGGAGACAGATAAGCTCACACTTTGGTGCGCAAGGGATGCTCAAGCAAGGTCGTACATACTAAACTCTATCTCTGACTTTCTATTACCACATATTAGAGGATGCAAGACATCTCGAGAGACTTGGGATGCCCTGGAGACTTTCTTTTCTGCTAGTACCAAAGCAAGAAAGAATCATCTTTGGAACGAGTTCAACCAAATGAAGAAGACGCCTAAACAAACCATCACAGAGTTTGTCACCAAGGTCAAGGAGGTTGCAGATCAGTTAGCATCCATTGGAGAGCTGATTGAAGAAGAGCTCATCATGAGGCAAATTCTCAACGACATTCAAAGTGATAAGCAATGGCAATCCTTCACGACGGCTTACGATCTCATCATGGATGTGCAGACTCCCGACTTCAACATCTTTCTTGGACAACTCTTCAATCAAGAAGCCAAAAATAGCATAAAGGAAGGTAACTCTATTCATGGTAATTCAACAAGTGCTCTATATGCAGATAAGAAGGATAAGAAGCAGAAAGGCAAGAAGAAGGAAGAAGATGAAGAACAGACTTCTCAAGCCAACTTTGCGAGCAAGAGCAAGTGGAAAGGGAAGAAGAAAGGACAAAAGCAAGACAAAGCCAAAGGTCAGAATATTCAAACTTGTGCCATATGCGATAAGACCAACCACACCACTCAGAATTGCTGGTTCAATGGGAAGACCCAGAAAGGAAGTGGAAGAGGTGGATATGGCAGCAATAGAGGCAGAGGTGGACACAACTTCAACAATAACAATAGAAGCTATAATAGACGGGACTACAACAATTATTCAGAAGATCAACCATATGAAGACTCATTACTTCTCATGAATCTAAGCCACAAAGAAGGTAAAGAAGATGATCATTTGTTCTACATAGATTCAGGATGTTCAAATCATGTTGCAGGCAACATTGCTCTTCTATCTGATTTGGAAAGTCCAAAGCATAGACATGAAGTGCAAACAGGGGATGACACAAAGCACAATGTGGAGAAGATTGGTAATGTCAAAGCTTCCAATGGCAGGACAAACATTCTGAGTAAGGTTCTCTATGTACCCACTATCACTAAAAACCTAATAAGTGTAGGCCAAATAGTTGAAAAAGGCTTGCAAGTTAGGTTCACCCAACATGGAGCTTTTGTGGAAGATCCATGTCAAGGCTTCAAGAAGATAGCCCGAGATGAGAAGCATGGTAGGCTCTTTACTTTTGAAGTAGGAGAAACCAGGAACATAGCTCTATTCAACTTTGGGTCTCAAACCCTAAGTGAGCTTGAAGTGTGGCATAAGAGACTTGCTCATGTGAATGAAAGAACCTTGAAGGATATATGCAGGGATCAAAGTGTTCTAGGACTGCCGACCATATCAAAGCAACACATGATCAACAGGTGTGATGCATGTCAGATTGGGAAGGCACAAAGACAACCATTCAACCACAAAGGCTACATCCACAACAACTTATTGGACTTAGTACATAGAGATGTATGGGGACCAAGTCAAGAACCTTCATTGGCAGGATCAAGGTATTATGTCTCATTTATTGACGACCATAGTAGATGGACTATTCTATACTTTATCAAGAGTAAGAATGAAGTATTTGATTGCTTCAAGAAGTATCTTGCACATGTGGAGAATCATACAAGTAGATCACTAAAGAAGCTCAGATGTGATGGAGGGGGAGAATACTTCTCCAAAGAGTTTGATGAGTTCTTGCAGGACAAAGGTATCAAAAGGGAAGTGACTACTAGGTACTCTCCTCAACTAAATGGAATTGCAGAGAGGAGAAACAAGACATTGGTTGGATCAGCCCGAAAAATGCTTGAAGAGAAGAAGTTGCCACATTATCTATGGGCAGAAGCTATTTCAACTGCAGTGTACCTTGTCAATCGACTACCATCCAAATCACTTCAAGGTATGACTCCTTATGAAGCATGGCATGGAAGAAAACCTAGTCTTGGACATTACAAGGTTTTTGGTTGTTTAGCTTATGTTCATGTACCATCACAAATAAGAGGTAAGCTAGATGAAAGGGAAACAAAGGCAATGTTTATTGGATATGATTCAACTCAGATGGGTTACAGGTTCTTCAATCCTTCAACCAAGCAATTCACTACAAGTAGAGATGTTGTGTTTGAAGAACACAGGTCTTGGTATGATGAAGACAAACAAAAGGTAACACTACCATATGATCTTGATTCTGACTCTCATCAATTAGGAAGCAAGCATGATACACAGGTCCAGGATCCAAGAAGTGATACAGACAATGACCAAGATGAAAGAGAAAGGGATTACAAGCTATGGAAGTCAAGAGGCAAAGCAAAGATGCAAGAGGTTGGAGAATGCTCTAAACAAGCACCTAGAAGATCAGCAAGAGAGAAGAAACAACCAGAAAGGTATGGATATGATTCCACGTTTGTTACGAAGCATTCAATATACTTGGCAAAAGACTCTATTTCAAAGGAACCATCAACCTATGAAGAGGCAAAGGGAAACCCTAATTGGAAAAAGGCCATGAACGAAGAGATAGATGCATTGAAGGAGATGGACACTTGGGATTTGGTTCCAATGTCACAGAATCAAAAGGTAATTGGTTGCATATGGGTATATAAAGTTAAAAGAAATTCAGATGGATCAGTTTGCAGGTACAAGGCAAGATTAGTTGCCAAAGGATGCTCACAAACTCATGGTATAGACTATGAGGAAACATTCTCACCTGTTGCAAAGATGACTACAATCAGGACATTGATAAGTGTAGCTGCTGCAAGGAATTGGGGACTCCTCCAACTTGATGTGAAAAATGCATTCTTAAATGGTTGGATAAGTGAAGAGGTATACATGTCACAACCACCTTCTCTATTCATCAAAAGGGATCACAATGAGGTTATCTATCTATGTGTATATGTAGATGATATTATTGTGACAGGTGATGATCTAAATGGCATTCAAAGGATCAAGAGACACATGCAAGAGGAGTTCAAAATCAGTGACCTAGGTGAGCTCACATATTTCCTAGGTATGCAGGTGATATACACAGACGAACGAATGTATTTGACTCAAAGAAGATACATTCAGGATCTTCTTCTCAAGTTCAAAATGGAGAACACTAAACCTGCAGGTACACCTTTGGAGATGAATCATAAACTTAGTGTTTATGAAGGTGAGAAAATTGAAGACATTAAAGAGTATCAAAGCTTGGTAGGTAGCTTGATATATGCTACTCATACAAGGGCAGATATCTCATATAGTGTGGGAGTGCTTAGTCAGTTCATGCACTCACCGAGAAGACCACACATGGATGCGGCTAAGAGAGTACTTAAGTATCTCAAAGGTACAATCAACGAAGGTATATTCTATCCTTACTCTTCAGATTTGGATATCAAAATCTACTCAGATGCAGATTGGGTAGGAGCTAAGGATGACAGAAAATGTACATCTGGTTACTTAGCATTTGCAGGTTCGAAGCTAGTGTCATGGAGTTCCAAGAAGCAACCAACAGTTGCTTTATCCTCAACTGAAGCAGAGTACAGAGGCTTGACCATAGCAACTCAAGAGGCAATATGGTTAAAAGCATTGTATACAGATTTGGGACTTGTGAGTTCCAAACCTCACATATTTGGAGATAATGTAAGTTCCATGCATCTAGCGGCAAATCCTATTTCTCATGCGAGAACCAAGCACATAGAATTCCATTACCACTTCATCAGGGAGAAGCTCATGGCAAAGGAGATTGACATTTCTTTTGTTCTGACTGAAAAGCAAGTAGCAGATATGATGACGAAGGCACTTGATGGAATAAAGCTTTGTAGATTCAAAGCTATGGCAGGTATTCAACCTATCAGAGAATGAAGACTCAAGCATACTTTATCTTGAGGGGGAGTTGTTGGAACATCAATCTTACACTATGCTTGAGGTGGATTTGATCTACATCAAAGGCTATCGCGTCAAAAGAATATCCGTTGGAGAGTCCTTTTTCATATGCTCATTTATTGTATTTTTGGAGAATATTTTGATGGCTCATTTATCGTTGTAAAAGCCTTGAGCTTTACACATGTAAAGGTACAAATATAGAGCCCAAATCCCACGAATTTTTGGTGGTTGAAGTTGCATTCAATCAAGCAAATCAAGTCACCTAAAAGTAGATCAATCAAGATCTTCACTTTTTCTAGATTGTAGGAAAGTGATTTGATTCCCTCCAACAACCATTCCCACCTTCATTTGAATTCAAATTCAAGTTGTAAAAGTCGTGGAACACTCCTAGAGGCTATATAAGGAGTTGAAATCACTTGTATTATACATGGAAGCAATATACATACACTTGTGACCATCATTGTCTTGCTCCTTCAATTTTCTGCATCATCTTCTTCGCCAACAGTAATCTTGCAGAGGCTGCTGCTCTCTCTCCAGAGCTTCAAATTGAGTGAAAGAGGACTCATTGGAAAGGTATAAGTGTCTAGTTTATTCCTATAAATTTCCAAAGCATTTAGGTCAGCAGATTTGGAGAAATTGGAGTTTTTCTGCCTCAGGGTCAATCTCTGCATATTCCTGAAAAATAGGAAGTACCACCGGTGAATGTCGCATTCATTCCTATAGCATATTTTGCTTATTCCTTATCATTTTGTGCATTCCATACACTCAACCCTATGCTTATCACTCCCATAAAAGGTTTTTTTCTAATTGTAATCACGCTGGTCGCTATGGGCATTTGAAGTTCATTGTCTCTTCCATAGATAGTAAGTTTTTCTGAGCTAGTCAACCCGCGAACCTATCTGTTTTGTATCGACTCATTCTCCTTGATGCTCCAAGGTACATAGTGTATTTCTTTGCACTTATGGCATGCCTATAAGGTCTATTTGAGTCTCCATAAGCTCAAGGGTTGGTCTTGTGCTGGTTGGCTTGACCAAACTTCATCGCTTCGAAACGCACTTTTCTACCTTCGACAAGCTTCTCCAAGTTTCTTTCAGTAACATGGGGAAAAAACCTCTAGCCAGCACTAGAGTAAAAAGTGCCCATGTATAGGGAAAAGGTTCACATCTAAGCTACTCGAGGAACACATAAGTGTAACAAACCCCCCTGGAGCGAATGATGTGAACACATACAGGGAGTGACAGATTAGCCCCCAAAAGGTAACAAGTCTAAAGCTTTGCGAAAAGCTTCAAACTTTTCCCGTGGAAGACCTTTGGTGAATATGTATGCCACATTATCTTGTGTAGGCACATATACCAAATCAATATCTCCTGCATGAAGGCGCTCTCTCACATAGTGATAATGCACCTCAATATGTTTGGTACGTGCATGAAACACTGGGTTTTGTGCAACAGCCAAAGCACTCTCACTATCTGTGAGAATATGCGTAGCAGCATCAATCTCCATGCAAAGATCCATCAATAGGCGTCTCAGCCATATACACTCCACTGTAGCTGTGAAAACTGCCATGTACTCAGTTTCACAACTCGATGTCGCCACTGTAGGTTGCTTCTTACTCAACCAAGATATGCATGAGTCTCCAAGGAAAAAGCAATTACCACTAGTGGACACGCGAGTATCATAACAACCATCCTAATCACTATCTGTAAAAGCATGCAAGCATGGCTGAACATCTCTACCATAAAAGAGACCTAAGTTCAAAGTGCCTCGAAGATACCTAAACACACGTTTCACCGCTTGCCAATGCTTAGTGCCAGGGCTATGCATGAATCGACTCAACTGGGAAACTGCATACTGTATATCCGACCTTGTGTTGCATGCATATATAAGACATCCCACAGCCTGCTGATAAAGAGAAGTGCCAAATGCATCACTGGAATCCTCAACTGAGAATCTAAATCCTGTCTCAACTGGTGTGGAAACTGGCTTGCAATCCTCAAAGTCAAAACGCTAAAGTAGTTTTTCAACATACTTTGCTTGATGCATAACAATTCCCCCCTCAACGGATACAAACTGGATGCCAAGATAGTAGCTCAAAAGACCAAGATAAGTGACATCAAAAGTATGCTGCAAATCAGCCATAAGAATGTCAAGTTTTGCATCACATGATCCAGTCAAGAGTATGGCATCGACATAAAGAACAAGCACTATAAGATCAGCCCCATTTTTGCGTACATAGAGTGTGCTTTCAATCGGACTACATGTGAAGCCAAGAGCAATCAAGTGCTTATGTATTTTGTCATACCATGCACGTGGAGCTTGCTTGAGACCATACAAAGCTTCATGCAAGCGACAAACCATATGATCTTTCCCTTTCATAGCAAATCCAGGAGGTTGCTTCACATAGACCTCTTCTTGCAAATCTCCATTCAAGAAGGCTTTTTTTATGTCCAATTGATGCACTTTCCAACCTCGATGGGCAGCCAATGCAACCACGGTACGAATGGTAGTCATGCGTGAAGTAGATGCAAAAGTTTCCTCATAGTCAATGCCATATTGTTGCGCATATCCTTTGGCAACTAATCTAGCTTTGTAGCGATCAATGCTACCATCAGATTTTCTCTTAATCTTGTAAACCCACTTTGTACCAATGGCATTCTTTCCTTTTGGCAATTCACATAACTCCCAAGTACCAATCCTATGTATGGAATCCATTTCTGATTGCATAGCACTCATCCATTGTGGATCGTCACATGCATCTTCAAAAGAAAGTGGCTCTTCATTACATGTTGTAGCAATAAGAGAATAATCCACAAAATTACTTGATGCATGGTGAGAGCTTGATCTTGTTCTACCAAGTAAAGGTGCACTCAATTTGCTGTCCTGCAAAATTTGTTTCAACCACTTTGGCATAGATTGTGCACTCTTGATAGACATGCGTTCATTATGTAGAACATCTTCAATATGTACATCATGCATGGGCTGAATTTCATGCTCAGTTTCAGCCATATTTTGACGCAAATGTTCAGCCATATGTGGCTGGAAATTTCCAACAGTTTTGACAATTTTTTGCTGAATTTTTTCAGCCATGTTTGGCTAGAAATTCTCTGCATTTTCAGCCCTATTTGGCTGGAATTTTTCAGCCCTTTGAGCCTCAGTGGGCTAGTCTACATGGCCATAGTCAAGCGCACCATTTTGGAACAAAGGCATGAGTGTATCGAACACATCTTGTGAGCTAAATGTGTGTTTGTCAATGGATGGTACAACCGATATCCCTTACTTTCAGCACTATAACCAACAAATATACATTTCTTTGCCTTGTCATCAAGTTTGTGACGTTGTTGTGATGGCACAAGAGCATATGTCAAACAACCAAACACACGCATATGACTAACCATAGGCTTATGACCATTCCAAGCCTCATAAGGAGTGATGACTCTCAATGCTTTTGTAGGGCAGCGATTCAACACATAATTTGCACACATGACCGCTTCCATCCAAAACTTATGAGGAAGATGCTTTCCTTTAACCATACATCGTGCCATTTCAAGTAGAGTTCTATTTTTACGTTCGGCAACACCATTTTGTTGAGGTGTATATGGCACCGTACATTGGTGTGAAATACCTCTTTCACGAAGAAAAGCATTAAACTCATGTGACATCTATTCACCACCACGATCCGTCCGTAGAGTCGAAAGCTTTTGTGAAGAAAAATTTTCAGCCATAGCTAAAAATGCTTTGAAGCAAGAAAATACCTCATTCTTTGCTTTCATAGGATACACCCATGTATGGCGAGTAGCATCATCAATGAAGGTAACAAAATATAGATGCTTCCCAAAGGATGGAGTCTTGACCGGACCACATACATCACTATGAACAAGTTGCAATTTCCTTGTAGTGTGTGTATGACTATCTTTTGGAAAAGAAGCACGATGCATTTTTCCAAGAATGCAACCTTCACATGCATGCTTTTCAATGGACTCAAGTGTAGGCAAGCCAATAACCATGTCCTTCTTTTGCAAGTAGAGCAGACTATTGAAGTTTAAATGACCAAAACGAGCATGCCAAAGCTCCATTTCAACCATGGAAGAAGTATGAGCAACTAAGGCATTCGAGGAAGCCCTCTTGTACGTATCCATGCGATACAAACCATTACATAATGTACCGGACATCACGATAACATCGCCATTGCTGAAATCATGAACCATACACTTATCATCAACAAAGTGTACATGAAGTCCAGCTTTGGCAATCAATGGAACTGAAATTAAGTTCTTCTTTATACCGGGCACATACAATGCATTTTTCAAGAGAATCACACCTCCATTTGCAGCCGTAAGCTCAATTTCTCCTACTCCAATGATAGGATAAGAGGCATTGTTTTCACACACCACATGTCCTCCTTTAGGTGCATCTTTCAAAGAGGCAAAAAATCTTTTGCATGATGTTATGTGCTTTGAAGCACCACTATCAAAGAACCAATCCGAATCAGCCTCACTCACAATCATACATTTAGAATGTAAAGAAGCATCATAATGACATGTCACAACATATGCCCAAAAATCTTGAGCCATGTTAGCTTCATCATTCTTTGCATTTGCTGAATTTTCAGCAATAGACATGCCGGATTCCTTCTTCTTTTCATTGCGTTTAGCAAGCTTTCTACACTCATCAATAGTATGACCAGCCTTCCGGCAATATTTGCATCTCTTCTTCTTTTGCAAATCACTATCATTAGAGGAATGAGTGGAAGAGGAAGCTTGAGGCTTTGGTTTTGATGAACCCAAAGCTGAACCATACTTGCTTTTCCCCTTTTGTGAGATAGCAAGTGCTTGCGTTCCCTCAATCAAACCACTCCTATTCACTCTAGATTGCTCTTCTTGCAAAAGAAGAGACACAACATCATCAAATGCATACATATTAGGATTTCCTTTTGCAACCAAACGGAGTGTAGTAGCAAAGCTTTGAAAAGATTCCGGTATCCCTTTCAACAATGTAGAAATGAGTGATGCATCCGGAATGATCTCATCTATGTTTGCAAATTGCTCTTTCAAGTCCTTGATGCGTGTCACATACACATCCACCGACTCATTTTCAGCCATACATACATCCTCAAGTTGCTTCCTCAAGTATGCAACACATGCTTCATTATGCACAGCATACAAAGAAGCAAGAGTGTCCCATGCCTGTCGTGATGTAGAACATGACGGAATGTGTGGAACTATATGACGCTTCATTGAAAGTGCAATCAAAGCATGAGCTTGAGCATCTTTTCCATCCCATCTAAGCTACATTTGTGTAGGTGGAGAAGGAGAAACCACTGTACTCGAAGAAGAAGCTCCATCTGTGACAGTAGATTGTGAAGTAGAAGCACCTGCCGGTCTTCGATCTACATCTACCACTATGTTCCGAAGTTGTTTTGCAACAAGAACATGCTTCATCATGTAAGACCACATCGGATAGGTGGTCCCATCAAGCTTATCTTCAGCTTGAAGCATGCCAAACAAGTCATTGTTGCCTGCCATTTCACTAAGGAACAAGAATGTGACAAAATCTTCACTTCGACGAAAACTGAAATGAGTGCTGAAATTTCAGCTCACAAACCGTCACTCTGATGGCGATTCTGACTACACGAATGGCTTTGAAATGGGGGTAAAACCTCAGCGCACCTGGTGGAATTGTTTCCGGGTTGCTAAAATTCACACTTCTATGCTCCGAAGTCGATTTGCACTGTTAAAGTGCGCGCGTGCCGCGACGCGAAAAACCGAAACTTGAGAAGGAGCTGAACCTGCTCTGATACCACTGGTGGGTGTGTGTAGAAGTTCGAGACACACAAGAAGCACACACAAGGAGCACAAACGCAGCAAGACACACGGAGAAGATGATGGCTGGAATAGCTCTCTCTATTGATCGATGAACTGAACTGAAGTAAGAGTTGAATGATATCCCTAAGTACAAAGTACCATCACATATGAGAGTATCAAGTATGTGGTAACATGGGGAAAAAACCTCTAGCTAGCACTAGAGTAAAAAGTGCCCATGTATAGGGAAAAGGTTCACATCTAAGCTACTCGAGGAACACATAAGTGTAACACTTTCCCCCCCTTTTATGTGTTTTTTCCCTTGGCATGTATATATGTTTGTAACCCTTATAGGTTATGTATCTTATATATTCATTGAGTAATACATTCGATGTTGTGCTTCAAGCTTCTTATTCTCCTTGTGTTGTTTTACATGCTTCCATTGTCCTCAAACTCCAACAATTTCCTCTTTAATTTTAGTTGAATATACATTACTATATGTGTATGGCTTTTGTTTAGAGGGTTTTGCATCATAGGTATCCTATGTGTATGTCTGTAATCCGATTGAAATTTAAGAAGGGTAGTATAGAATGTACATTTTCCTCACTTTTCCCATAGGGACTTAGTAAAAATATCTACTCTTACCATTGAAATAACTTCTGTTGCATGCCTATTGAATGAGATAGATAGGCTCGTGTTGTCCTCATCTCCCTTCTTATTGTCCACTAACACTTACTTCATGCTCAAGTTGTCTATAGGTTGTTTGGTATTTGAGTTTTGGATTAAGCAATGTTTGGGTCCACATACTTGGCCATCTACTTTGTAAGTTGGTTTTGCAATGCAAAAGTTCTTCTAGTGATAAGGAAAATTTCACTAGGGTCTTCTTTAAGAGCTCTAAATTGGGTGTAATATGTTTTATTTTGGCCATTGGTGATGTTACCAATGTTTCCTTCTTGATAATAGATTTACTTTAATATTCTCCGATAAATTGGGGCAACTTGTATAAAAAAGCCTTTTCTTCACCATCAAATAAATCAATAGATGATGCGCTCCCATTTGGGTATTCAAAAATTGTGTGGCTCTTGTATCTTGAATTTCTTGCATAGGAGGTCCCTAATTATTCTCTTGTTCGTTTCTTCAGCTCGCTTCTTATACTTGGTCCCATAAATATTCAAGCCATTATTCTTCCACTTTAGGGATTACAGAACTTATTTTAATATCTTCATCAACCACATCCATTACTAGAGGTTCTTTTTCCCAAGGTTTTGATTCATCTATTGAATTCGATACCACTTGAGTCTTAGCATGCTCTTCAATTTTGGCACTCTTCTTGATAGGTTCTAGTTGTGGAAGTTGCAATTCTCGGTACATCATTGTCATAGTAATGGGCTTCTAAATCACAAATCTTTGTGAATGCTCCTTGGGTTTTTTGAGACAACTCCATCAGTTGCTTGCACATGATAAGCCTTTCCTTTTCCAATTGAGCATCAGGGTAGCATTGATGATGTGCGTCAGTTCCAAATCCATTTTTTACCCTAGCATCATATGTTTTGAACAATGCTTTTAAATCCTCAAGGAGTGGTTAGCTAGTGCAGAATTGGCTTTTTATTTTATAGAAGATTTCATAGTCTCTATGGCTATGGATATCTCTTTTGATGCTTCAGTGAGTGCATCTTCTAACTCTTTGGATTTTTGTTTTATAGAAGATTTCATAGTCTTTATGGCTATGGATATCTCTTTTGATGCTTCAGTGAGTGCACCTTGTAACTCTTTCTTAAGGAGTTGAGGTTATTCATCATCTTTTCCATTTCTTACTAATATTTTCTTTTCTTTTTCTCCATGTCAAGTTTCTTTTCTTATTCTTATTATCTCCCAATAACTCATGTTCTAAATATTAGGATGAGGTCTTGAGTATGAGTAATAGCTTGAAGAGGGATTTGACTTTCAGACTCACTATCGCTATAAATGATTTTGTTGACCAGAGCTTGTAGATGCACATACATAGAGGATAATACAAAAATGAGATCTCACAAAAGCATCAACATAATAGAAGGAGATAAGATAATTGACACCAGATTGGGTACAATCTCCCCCCACATACTTTGATGGAAAAGTCTATCAGAGCATGTCTATTTATAGGTATTTTTCATTACGTCTTGAATAAAAGATACATGAAGGCAATGCTTCGAAAAGTGTATGTTTACAAAAATCTGCTTTATTTACAAAATCATCGCTTTCTAAGAAATCTACTATTTTTACAAAAACTTCACTTTCTAAAGTGATCCATTATTTTTACAGAAAAATAACTAAAATACTATATTCTAAATATCTTCAAGAATATCTCAATAATTCCATGTGCATTCACACCCTCATGAGTCTTCACCTGTTAAATCAAAACACAAATCACATTAAAAACCTCAAGACATTAAAATCCATATAACATTCAGTTATTACATAAATTATAACATGCCTCCCAGATGATAAACAAATGATCTCAGTTGATAGTAATAATAAAATCACATGCCACATCTTTGAACAATCATAAACATGTTCCATGTAAAAACACACGCGTGGAAACGAAAAACTGGAGTTTAATGTGACTGTGGACGATATGCAGAAAGCAAGTGATCATAATGTGGATTTACTGATGTCTTATGGATCCATTGAGATTCTTCAAGTGAGTGATTTTAGGAGGCTGATTTGGAAAGGTAGTTCCTAGATTTTAGTGGCACATTTCTCACTATAAAAGGATCATGTATCTCGACTTTTTTTGGACCATCTTCTTGGAGTTTTAGCTCATGTAAAGTGAGCACTAAGTGTTGGAGTTCTAATAAGCAAGCCCCTTGCTTGCTTTTTTTTTCTTTGAGTAGGCATATCTATGTGTGTGTAGGTGATGTTGAAACTCTCTACCCCTCAGTTGTTAGCATTGGTCCCCCCTCCTTATCTATCCATTTGATGTAATTCGTATCTCATTGGATAGCTATTAGAGTCTATTCTATGCTCACTAATTCTCTAGGGCATTCTCCAAGTAGTCTGGGAGAACCATTCATTTTAGTGAAGTTGGGTGATTGATTGCAAAGTAGATAACACTTGGTATATTGATAGTGGATGTAGCAACCATATGAGTTGCAATGCTTCTTGGTTTACTAATCTACATGCTCCCAAAGGTAAATGACATGCAGAAATAGGTGATGATACAGCCCATGAGATATCCCATGTTGGAGATGTAGCTTTGGATGACAAGGATGAAGGAAGATGTCTCAACGATGTCTTGCATGTACCTACCATCACAAAGAACTTGGTATCCATAGGGCAACTGGTTGAAAGAGGATATTATGTAAGGTTCCAAAAGAGGTGGATGATTTGTGGAGAACCCTAAGCAAGGGTACAAGGTCATACCAAGAGGAAGGAATCAAGGGAGACTCTTCACCTTGGAGGTAAATTCTCATTCCACTCAACGTGTCTACTTCACATATGGAAACAAGAAGATTTTGGACTTGGACTTGGGGCATAGGAGGATAGGTCACATCAACATACAAAGAATGAAGGAAATTCAATTCAAGAGGCTAGTTGAAGGGCTTCCCAACTTCCAAGGACAAGGTATGAAGCATTTGTGGGAATCTTGTCAACTATGGAAACAAGCAAGACTTCCATTCAAGAAGAGTGGCTACATAAGCCAACATCCATTGGAGTTGATACATAAAGATGTGTGGGGGCCAACCAAAGATTAATCCATTGGAGATAACAAGTACTTTGTCACTTTTATACATGATTGCATAAGGATGGTTTGGGAAATCATATGTGTTTACATGTTTCAAAGCATCCAAAGCAATGGTAGAGAAGGAAATAAGTACATATATCAAGAAGCTAAGGTCCGATGGAGGGGGCGAATATTTCTCCAATGAATTTTCTAATTTTGTAATGGATCAAGGCATCAAGAGGCAAGTAACATGCAGGTACACACCCCAACAAAAAGGGGTAGCAGAGAGGAGAAAGAATAGATACATTGCAGAGATTGCTAGAGCAATGCTTAACGAGATGAATGTATCTAACATGTTTTGGAGTGATGCAAAAAATATTGTTGTGCATCTTATGGATAGGGCTCCTACCTTAGAGATCCATGGCTTGACACCAATCAAGCCTATTATGGTAAGAAACCAGATCTTTCCCACTTGAAGATATTTGGATGTACTTGTTATGTACATGTGCCAAAGTGAATTGATGCACAAGCTACAACCAAAGATGGAAAAGTGTGTGTTTTTAGGATATTCAAATGATCATAAAGGTTATAGGTACTTCAACCCAAACACAAAGGATTTGAGGATATCAAGGGATGTAACATCGATGAGCTACTCCCTTTTGTATAAGAAGTATGATTGTATGTAGGAATATGAAGAAGAAAAGCATGGGCATGATGAAGAACAAATCGACTTAGAGCTAAGCAGCCCAAGGTGTTCCATCAATGAAGATAGTTCAAGCATGACCTCACCATGGAGGGAGAGATCTTTATCAATCTATGAAGCACAACTGTTAGCCCAATAAACTATTGGTTTTTGTGCACTAATAGGCTTCCATTTTGCAGAGTGTATATACGAGTGCATGTATTTTGCAACAAAAAGATGTTGTTCGATAGCAGTTGACTTCAATCAATGTGGCTTGGAAGCGGGTGTTGTGGAAGCAAAAGAGATGTGGTGGCATGGGATGCCCTCATTAGAGATGTCAGACATATTGTTGTCACCTTTATTGGTTATACTGAGCGGAGATCTACAGAAGTGACACTCAAATGTCTATGGTCAGATGCGGTTATAAGTGTGAGGGTGTGGCTTCTGATATGGTGACATATATTAATAGCTCGAAAACATTTGCTACCATGGGGGATGCTAGAAGAGGCATACAAGGTGTTTGATAGGCTCCACACCAGGATGTTGTTACATGGACATCAATGATTGGAGCTTTTACAGAAGCAGGAAGAAGAAGAATGGATCAAATGAGAAGAGGCTTCCTTATGATTCAAAGGGTAGAAGGAAGAACTTATCTGATTCGGAGATCGGTAATCCCATAAATCCAATTCCTGGATTTTATGAAGGACATTGGCTGGTAAAAAATGTGGTAAAGGTGCAGTCGTAATTAAATCAAATAATCAAAGTGTGCTAAGTGATGCAATGAAGGTGAGGAGAAATTCTTACAATACATGTAATAGCATGCATCAGATATTGAATCTGGAACGTAGTAGTTATTTCCCATCTTTGAAAACGATTTGGGGAGGCTTGGCAAGGCTATGACGCGCAGTAGCTGACCCTCAAATCACTTCAGTTTTAATTGTAAGAAAAAAAAAACAAAACTGGCAGCTTCTCGTTTTGTGTGCAGAAAGGAGGAAGTTTTTTTGTTTTTTTGGCTACAAGGATTGTGTGGTTTCGAAAGCGATTGGGGCTTTTATCTCTTGCATCAGTAAAAAGGGCTCTCTCTCGCTCGTTTGGAGGCATAAGTAGAGCAGCAGTCGGTTAGTTTTTTCCCCCCCTTTGGTTGGCATTGTGCAGGCATGCATTGATGGAGTAGCGTTGGGGAGGAGCACTGGTGATAGAGCTTGGTGAAGCTCTCTTGGCAGAGGAGGACGAACAGGAGATAAGGGGGAAAAATTTTCTACGGAAATCTAGGTCTCGAGGGAGAGGAGAATATCTCCTTCAGGCATCGTGGTTTTTTTTCTATGTGTGCTGACATCGCAAGGAGATCACGATAGGAGGGGATGAGTTCATGTGTTTGATCGCAAGGGAGGAGGCTTTCTCATAGCAAAATAAGTGATGCTTTTCATTTTGAAGGCAAGTCCTGGCATGGAGGATGCACATCGAGATGAAGGAAACTCCCGTTGTGGATAGACAGAGAACTATTGGACACCTGCAACAGAGAACTGTAAAAACAAGAGCTGAGAAATAAGAGTTGGTCTGTGAACATCGACTAGAGCAGCATTTCCTTTCCTCCTTCCTTTTTGAGAAATAGATGCACCTGAGGTACGGAGGAGGAGGACAACGGCTGAATGGAGTGGGCATGAAAGTTGCTTAGATGTGGGTTTCAATGTTGGAGATTCAATTGGATTAGACGTATACGAAGAGGAGGAATGCTGCGATCAAGGAATTGTTTCCAAGGAAGGTCTTACTGTGATATCTCCCACAAGCAAGCCTTCCAAGGGAGGAGACACAGGGGCGAAGAGTGTTGGTCAAGGAAATTCACTTCTAGGCTGCTTTACAACTCTTCATCGATATATAAAGGAGAGGAGAAAGGGGTGAGACATTAGCAAATCCAAAGGCTGAACAGGGATGCATCCTATCAACATTGAATGACATTGAGAGCGGATGCATAGGGATGAAGGAGGTCTGATGCGAAACTAGAGAGGAAAGAGAGGTTTGGTTTTTTGAAAGGAAGAAAAGTGCTAAGAAATGTTTAGCAGAGAACTTCTGAGGGGATTAGTGAGAGAAACCGAGCGGATCGACATCGGTCCTAGAAGCTGAAGGGGTTGCATTGATGAAGAAACATGAGCCTTGTGGAGAGCAAAATCATATGCACATGCAACCTTCTACTACATATATACAATTGTCTGTTACTGCAAGAAGAGTATTGGGCATGAAACCTTATTGTGCAGAATTGTAAATTGGTTTCTGAGGCTGAAGAACCAGTTTGTGCATACCGTTGAAATTCTGCCAGGATGTTTATTGTGTAGCTATCGGAAGCAGAAGGAAGGGAAAAGCTAGGCATTGTGATCAACCTGTAGTTAGAATAGTGATCGAAGGAAATCTTTGTAACATTTTTTGCTTGAGGAAAAGTTCCTTGTGGAAATAAGATAAGGAAATCTTTGTAACATTTTTTGCTTGAGGAAAAGTTCCTTGTGGAAATAAGATAAGTATGCTTCCAGCCCCTTTGAAGGTTCTTTAAATACATTAATTTTCTTCATTGCTATCCTCTCTGTATAACTTCTTTGGTCATGGATCTATTTATGTTTGGAAGTATCCATCATGCATTTTAACAGTGGAAAATCCATTTCCCGGTTTGGACCTTAAAGTTATCAAAACCTTTTTGGACACTTCCTTCGTCAAAGTTGCGCTGTAGCCATTTATTCAAGAAGTTAGATATCCATTTAAATGTTGTTTTTATATTGTATGTTTGGCTCACAATGCTAGAAGTAGTCTGGAACAGCGAACAACAGAGAATAGATGAGGAGATCTATGCATGTGAAGTTGTGAAGTCGATTCAATATGCGCAAAATCACTCATATGACTAAGTTTCCCCAATGACTAACTCAATTGTTGGCTATTGTCCCAAGTTTGATCAAAGTGAGGCACCCAAGATATTGATCGTGCGAGTTCTGAAGTGTGGTCTGAATACATGGAAAACTCTAAGACATTGATATAACACATAGATAAAGTCCCTTCGAAGAATAACCCTTGAGTTTGGGAAGCTTTATGATCTCTGTTCCGAAATAAAGCCATGCATTGAACCTTGGAAGTGACTATTTGGAGTTGATTTACGTAGTTCATGTGTAAAAGAGGTGGTTGGAGTGGAATTAAGGGCTGAAGGGAGAATGGTAAAGAAACAAGAGTGAAGATGGACACGGGAAAGAAGGGTATGAGTGCGGAAGATAAAAAAGGGGAGTAAAAGGGGGTGTAGGTGTAAGAGTACATGTGTGTGAATGGGGAGGGGAAATGATGGTGTGTGAGTACATAGGTGTTTGTGTGTGCGTAAGTATGCATGAGTGAGTGAGTGTCCCTAAGTAGAAGGACGAGGGCAAGAGAGTGATAGAGAGGAAAGAGTTAAGAAAAAGAGCAAGAGTAAGATAAAGGGAAAGAACGGGGAGATAAAGGGAACAAGAATGCATAAGTAAGGGAAGAGTACGACTAAGAGAGTCAATCATTGTAGTGGGTTTGGGTCATATATGTATTCAGGCTTCTAGCCACTTCCTTCCACGAGTGCATTCGAGGGCAATCGTGGACTTAGAGCAAAAAGAAGGTGACATCGTACAAGCGAATTGGGCAACAAATAGGTATTTTCCCTCGAGTTCAGGACCAAACATTTTGGCACGTTTGCCGATAAGATATGAGCTAGTGCATAGACAAAGGAAGTATCGATCGAGAGATAATTGTGGCCTCCAAGTAATCCAAGTGGACCAATTTCAAGGGGTTTGAGCAAAATAAAGGCTTGTATAATCATCTTTGTCTTGGGCATTAGGACTCTTCATTTGGCGATTCTACTGGGGAGTTGGCTTGGCACTCTTCATAGAGTCGTGCCACAAGTACGCTCGGTGCCCCAATTGTGCGGCATAGCCCATCGGCCCAGATTGAGTGTGTTGGCCTAGGTGAAAAAAAAAATGGCGCAAAGTACGCAAGTCATAAATGTTCGAAAGGTAAGCCCAAGGACAATGACCTCTGAATGGACTAGAAGTCAAAGTGGGTTTGGACTCTCAATGCGAAGCCGTGCATATGAATGTCGCCGGGTTGGTCCAATCTCGAATTATACTCGGTGTTGGTGTTGTGAGAAAGTCGGGCACATTGCAAAGTTTTGCCCTCGTGTGTCTAGCCCATTGGACTTTGTTCCCACATGCACGCATTGTGGAAAGAAAACATGTGAGCATGTGTGTCGTGCAAAGGTCGAGGAGGTCTTGACAAAAGAGGTTACTACGTCCCTTGCAACTTTCTTCGTGGACGCTGAGGATAACGAGAGTTCGCTGGCAAGCATACAACGTCAATTGGAATGTCTTCATGAAGAGCGCAATAGTGAGAGGGTCAAGGTGGAAACATTGGAGAAAAATCTGGCAAAGATAGAAGAGATTGTAGACAAATGGGAGGAGCAATTCCAAGTGGTGGCAAATATAAGTAGAGTGTTGAAAGTGGAAAATGAGAACCTGAGAGGACACGTCCAGTTGCTTGAGAGTGAAAAAGTGGCTACCAAGAGGAAAGCCACGAGAAAGGAGGTCTTGGACCTTAGAACTGGCTTGATGATAGCCAATTGCCATGGAGTTTCAATTGAAGAAGAGCCCTCACGAGACAATGATGACCTTGCATAGAGAATCGATCGAATGGAAAAGGAAATCAAGAAACTTCTAAAGATGACTGGTAGATATGATGACCAAGCGGGTAAAGTAGGGGAAGAGTTCCAGTTGGAGTTAGAAAGAATGAAAAGTGCCCAAGCGAAGAGTGATGAGAAAGTGAGACAGGTAGAGAAAGAGAATGTAGGGCTGAGTAGCAAGGTTGGTAGGTGGATGAATCGGAAAGGCAATGAGACACAAAGACAGGTGGAGGACCCAAGAGCCAGGAAAATGGAGGAAGAGTTGAAAGTGGTGTTGGATGCATTCGGAACAGAGTTAGAAAGAACAAAGAATGAATTGTCGAAGAAGGTAGATGATCTGGATGAAGAAACTATGAGTAGGATTTGGGAGGAAAGATTGATTAGAGAGGAAGTCGAGAAGTTGACCGTTCGAGTTGAGAAGAGGGAGGATATTCCCCTCGGATCTGCAAAAGGGTGAGAGAGGATAAAGAGATGGAGCAAATATGGAATCCGTTCTGAAGCATTGACTCTGACCTGTTCCAATATCAGAGTGATATTGAGCACAACAAATAGGGATTAAGAGACCTAGCGGCAAGGCTTGAGGCACTAAGAGGTACAACGGCCAATGGTAGTTTTCCGTGTCATCTATCAGGTCAGGTGGAATCTCTGCGAGGCAGAGGTTGGAGATGAAAAAATAGACGAGGAGATGGATGTCGGTGAGGATGGCTTGAGTCCGACTAGGGTTTGCTTTGCCGATTGCGAGTCAGAGATGTGAGGACGGATGGATCGAGTGTGTTGTATGCTTAGGAACTGAACTGGCACTTTTTGAGGTTTCAGGTTGACGAGGTAGTTAGTGTGTGTGGGTTCTGAGAGGAAAAGTTGACCATGGCATTAGTGGTCGGATTTTGGCTTGAGTAGCGGCAGAGAGGAGATGTGTCTCATAGGATGTCCATGGGGGGATATATGTATGTGTCGTGATTGGGATGGTTGGGAAAAAGGCTCTTTCTTTTGTCTCCTAATTCTCGGGATCTTGGAAAGAAAAAAAATAAAGAGAGAAAACGAAATCTATATGTTTGTGTATGTGTGCATGTGGCTACGCGCCTATGTGGGCAAATAGCTGGGTGGACCCACTTTGGCCAAGTGGTCAAAGCCATGAACCAACGTCGGTTTCGCATAGGGCTAGCATTATGCGCGTCGCGTGCTATATTGGGTTGGTAGATGGGTGGAACAAACTCGATTGAGTGGTCGAATCCATGAGTCGCATCTAGCTTCAGCATAGGCCAACTTGTGTGAGTAAATATAAATAAATAAATGAATGAAAAAAAATGAAAAACAAAAAAATATGGAAAAAATTCCTCGCTCGAGGGGAGACAGAAGAGAGGCGAGAGGGCATGATGCCTGGATGGGTGTGTGTATGTGTTGTGGGGATCTGGGAATGTGTGGACTCCTGATGAGGCATGTCGAATTGAAGCTTAAGCTCGGCTAGGGTTTTGGTTGCTACATGTCTGACTTGAGGGATCCAAGCGTGCTACTGGCTTTGTTCGTCTGCGAACTCTTGGGAGGTGCCCATTTTGGTTCTTAGGTTGTGCAATGACTCGTGAAGTCCAGAATCACGTTGACAATGAACAATCTTGTCGGAGTGAGCTCGTGTTAGGCTTGAGTGGTCTTTGCCACATGTCCATCAATTCAGGAGGTGTGGTGGTGACCTAGCATGGAATTTAGCTGAAAAACAAAAAAAAGAACAAAAAGCAAAACAAAGAGTCGATGAAAAGGCAAGCGGGTAGTAGAAACCCTAGGTTGAAGAGGCATGAAAAATAGATAGGAGGACTCAATGAGAAACGGAAGAAGAATTGGGGAGGTGGCAGTATAGTCGTGAAGGGCATCAAAAATGAAATTTAAGAATGGTACTTGCTTACATATATATGGTGTGTGTGGAAAGTGTGTTGAGTATGCATGTGGAATGGAGATTCATGACGTGTTGAACGAATACTTGAGAAGAGTGACGAGAGGGAATGTGGATGGGCTTCTGCTCTGAATGCATATGGGGTGTGACGAGCTTGCATGTGTGATGAGGATGTGTGATGTGATTTCTTGATGTGTGTTTGCTCTTTCCATTTTGGTTGTATATGTTATGGTGATTTGATGAAGAAAGGTTCTAATTTTTTTATGAAGATTGCAGACAGGTGGACATGGCAATGAAGAAGCGAGAAGATGGACAAAGATGGTAAGTGA